>APFE030291504.1:16542-81487 GCA_000404065.3 Pinus taeda | reverse complement strand
TATAGGAGTCTAAGGGGTAATAACATAACCAGAGCCGACATAACAATAATAATGTAAGGGCACAATAATAATAATAGTGGGCTTCTATGGGGCACAATAGTAACAATATGGGCACTACATGGGTACATCAATATAATAAGTGGTTTGTACTAATAACAATAAGGGGTGACACTAGTAGTATAGGGGCCTAACACAATGTTGATAAACATTTACCACTGATCATTAAAAGGAGTTGGTATTGCACGTTTGAAATTAGTTGTTGCTGCAATCCCTGGGAAACTGAATTTTAAGTCTCAACCTCTTATATATAAGTTCTGATTCTTTTTTTTAAAATATCATAAGAAAATACATGATGAAACCATAGATTTAAAATTTTGCCACATACTGCTGCAAAAAACACTTTGTTTTAGACACCATTTTGTAGAACGGTTTCCAATCAAATGGAGCCAAATTTATATAAACTAAAGGAGTTTTTTTTCTCAAACATAGATCAAAGAACAATAACCTCTTCCATATTTTACACAGGTATCACAGATTGGGAGTTTGGATTGAATCTTCAAAGCCTATTTTTCGGAGTGCATAAATACTATGTTTTAGCCATGGTTTTGCAAAGCGTTTTATGGGAATATGGGAAATAATTTGGAGAAAATGAGAGAGGTTTATCTTTAAAAAAATATCATATACAAAAACCTATCTCATATGTTATACAGGTGCTATATTTTGTGAGTTACATCCGTCAAATGATGGCCTATTTTTGTAGTTTCTACTGACAGAATTAGGTGTTGCGCACTCACTACGTAGCCCATGGTCTGACTATTTCACGTACACAATACAATAGCCACATGTCGGGTTTTGAAGGTTTTGGAGTGGAGTAGATATGATGTCCTTCTCACCCCTCCAGTTGCATGCCACATGGTGTACTTCTCAGCCCTTCAGCAAACACAAAAGCAAGTTTTTGGATTTTTTATTTCAGTTAGTTCTTCAAGTTTGAAGACTTTTTAAATATGATTTGCATTTAATTAAGTTGTTTTCTCTTTAAAGAAGAAAAAGGCAGGCTTCATACTTTATTTTTGGATAAAAATCATGGAAAAAATAGTAGTTTACTGTTTTTCCTAGTTTTGAATCGATTCTTTGGAGAATCGAAAGTACAATGAATGTAGACATGTTTTAATCATATGTATCTATTATATATTATGATGACTGAATACATAGAAGGTTGTTTCTAGTCAAGTGATGCGTTAGTGCTAATTTCAGAGTTTTCATGCTTGTGTGATCAACCAAATGATGTATTTGCCTATGTATTGACTGTCATCGATCTTACTATATTAGGATTCTTACGGTATGGTGCATGGGATTTGTTTTGTTTACTGTTTGTCGTTTAATTTCTTCTCTGTGCTGTGAGTATTCGATGCCAGTTTACTTATAATTCAATATATATGCTCTTTTTCAAATGTTTTCACATTCCAAACTCGAATGAAATGTTATATTCTTGTGCAAGTTATCTTCTATGTTCAGTTTTCTTTCTCTAAGGAAGAATTTGTTTGTTTCAGTTTTCCTTATCTATATGACAACCAACCTTTGTATCCTAGAGTCATGTTTACAAGCCCTTGAAATAGTCATCAATTTACTTGCATAAGTAAAAAGAAAGTGAATGTTAAATTGATCATGAATCACCACCTATCAGATCATTTACACTTCGACCAAAGACTTTCAGAATTCCTTGCCATAATTGGTCTCTGTTTTAAATCTGTGTTTCAAGTCTTTACATTTAAGAGTGATGGAGCGCCCTCCTTCTAGAAAGGCCATTTTTCTAGCCTAGAGCGATTTTTGGTTACCTTGGTGGCCCTTTCCTTAGCCTAAAAGTAATTACAGAGTGATAACACAGTGGTGTATAGGGGTAGGTCGCAGTGTACAGTGGCATGTCTAGGAGTACTGGGATGATCGGTGGTATGCAGGGGTGTACGATGCTGCACATCGATGCCTTGGAGTGTTTCCTCTAGGGAGACCCATGATTGGAGACATTGGGCATAACTTTGGGTGTTGTTTGCCCAGGATCGATGGGGACACAGATGAGTGATACTTGATAGTATCCATGGGGACACACATGCTTGAACATCTTCTACATTTCTCACGGGTGAAACTGATTTTTATATTGACTTTTCGCACTCTGGGCATGAGAAGAGGGGGACGAGGAGCTCACCCGAGATATTTGCATGACACTTAGTGCACTAGGTAAGGGACTTCTCAGTAGTGGTACTGGGTTGGTGTGTCAGTTGACAGCTATAGGTCGGGAGATGAGGTGATCATCTGCAGGGTTGGCATATTGTTCATCACCGAGCCTACTTCTGGGGAGCTAGTCACGAGGGAGACATATTTCACTCTTTTCTTAAGCTATTTCGAGACCATGCATGAGCATGAGATACCATGTATAGACGAGGTAGTTTTCTAGTGGGTATCCGATCTTTAGACACTACATTGGCACTTTACCGAGGGTGCAGATGGAATACTTGGTGGTGATAATTGGATGGAGTTGAACATATATGCATACACTGATATGGTCATGAGAAGCAGACATCTATCTATTAGTTGTATCTAGGGAGTAGCTATTTGGCACATGTGGTTTCCAGTGGCCATCAGTACTACGCAATGGTAGGCACAATGTGGTTTATCACACATCAGATTCATTCATGATATTTGGAGCCTATATATTGATTGCATGTAGGGACTAGAGATGAGGCATGGATGGATTCCACCAGTTGTTAGAGCTATGTTGCAACAGGTCTGGCTATGGGATCGAGGGGTTTAGTTGGTTGATAGATCACTCTGTCTCACGATGAGTGGAGTCATTGTAGAGGGTGATGTATTTCACTCTTGGTCCAACACATGGGGTTTATGGGAGGCCTTCATCATATGGTGAGGCAGGCTTTCCCTGTTGCTACATAGGTTCAGGGTTAGCTTTGGATGGGTAGTGTTGGGTGCAGGAATTGCACTTAAGAAAACTCCTCAACACTTAATTGTCAACCCAGGGGTTTAGTAAACTTAGAGATGAAGCACAGGAAATGCCAAAAGTGGTATGAAATTTTCCTATTCCTAATCCTACTTCTTAAATGAAATGTTGCAGAATCAAGTAGAAAACAATCTTAAAGACAATCGACACCAAAGATATTCTAGTGCTAGAATGTAGAAGAATAATTTTGGAGGAAATCAAGTAAAGGAACTTTCACACAACTTGAAGCAATCTTAAATGCTGAAATGAAATACTATGTTTATCTTTAGTATAGATGGCTAATAGTTTAACAATGGGGCCCTTGCAAAGATCTATTTCCAATTGATCTTCCTTCTACACCAAGCAACTTGTTCTTGTACTATTGCAATCTTCTTGCACTAGTGCAGGTATAGTACTTATGTGTAAAAGTATATTTTACCTTCTTTACTGAAGATTTATGTCTTTATGGAGGCGCTCTAAGCCTCAAGGCTTAGAGCACTCTATTCCTATGACAAGAGACCAGCGCTTGCACCAAGACAGAGCTTCTTTCACTAAAGTTTCCAATTTACTTTCAAAAGAATTAAAAGATGTGTTGAAAAGAATTACAATTGCAAACTAGATTCTGAGATAAATTACATGTGAAAAAGAATGCTTTAATTAACTAAACTTTGCAATGAAAGTAAACTTCATAAAGAAAAAAATTTGAAATAATCAAGCAGCAGTCAAAGTAATTTGCATGCATCAAATAACTTTCGGAAATTCACTTATAACATTTATGTTCCTTTTTCTTAAGTCATAAACTACAAGTATAAAGTATGGTGTTTGTAATAATCTTCTTTCCTAATTCATGTAAAGATCCTTCAGAAGTGTAATTCTTAACATTGAGAATGATTACCTGAATTGAAAATATGTTTTCTTGCAGGAATAAGTGAAATTATAAGCATGACAAGGAACGTAACACTTGATATAAAGTAAAATCGAAGTGTAGGAAACTACATGCACTGGTACAGGAAGAATATTCCTGCACGACTCGAGCGGAAGAAAACTAAGACAAAAATTGCAGGAAAAGAATTGCAAGAAAGTAATTTGCAGGAAATAAATTACAAGAAAGAAATAAACTTAATTAAACTTCCAAACTACAGATCCATTCACGCTTGACTATAAAATGAATTAATCTCAGAACTCTGAGTAAAACATAAGAGCAATCAAATCCATGCAACTGCAAATGAATAAATGTTCATACATAATTTTTTAAATGTCAAAAGCACAAGGGTAAACGAGCTGGTTTGGTTGGGCTCTAGCCAACCAACTCGTTTCCCGTTTATGAAATGAAATGATTCAGCACTTAATCATGCATGAAATAGAAATTAAACACAATGTGAAGAAAACATGGCGCTTTCCTTGTATTAACTTGATCAGCAAATATACATGATAGCGTGAATCCAGCCTAGAACCGAGGGCGATACAAAATTACAAAGTAAACAAAATTACAACTCAAAGATCGCTAGCTTGTCTCTACCTATAGTTTACATTATATACAATCTCTCATCCTTAGCCATATTCTGCTAATTACAAGCATTTCCTATTCAAGCCTTATGGTCAAATGGACTAACAAACAACATTGCAAAACCGACTGATGGTTATAATAAGGCACGAACTTGCTGGTCGTAGATCATATTCTTGGAATGCATCCCTCACTATACGCCACCAATGTCCATCCTTAGATAGTTCGGAATCTAACTAGGATTCATGGATCAAAAACGCCTGGGTGGAATATCACGGAGATCATGGAGCAACTCATTGGCGGTGCAGGAATCTACCTGCACTGATCACACTAAATAATGATTAACACTTAGTTCTTCAATTACTTTTAGGAAAGTTAAACATAAGTTATAATAGATACTAAAAGGTATGAAACTTATGTAAAGTAATTAATAAAGAAGTTAATAAATCATAATTATGAATATGAATTATATGTAGGAATAGATGATTATCTTGTACTAGTTCAAGAATGAGAGGGTTAAATAGAGATAAAACAGAGGTTAAGGCTTATGGGAATAGGGTAAAAATAGAGCAATTTGGGACACCAACATCCTCCCATCCCTAAGCTATTGTGTGTCCTCACACAAAATTTTACCTTCTGCAAAAAATCTTCAAAAATGGGTGGCCAACTCTCAATTGTGTACCTCAATACTTATCCCTGCTTTCTTGGCTTTTTACCTCGGGCTGTTTTTAGCTGATTAGTCACCTTCTTGAGGCATTTGTAGCACTTGGAAGCCTGATACTTCCATACTTTCACTTGTTGTTTCTGCTTCTTGACTTCTGCGAGCAGCTCTACCTCACCTTGCTTTTGCCAATTTTTCTTCTTCATAACGTGGTTCAAAGCCTCCAATTCATGAACTTGCTACTCTAATTCCACTATTCGGTTGTTGAGGTAGAGAGTAGAGGGCTTCGTGCTCAGATCCTCTGAAGTAAATACCTTCTCTGCAACGGACTCCAAGAAAGTCTCATCATTGTCGAGACTAAGGTCATCGAGCATTTGCATTATGACATCACCAAAAGTTTCCGTGCCTGGGGTTTCCTTATCACCAAGGGTTTTGATGCCCTCCACAGCCTTCATGCCAAAGGTTTTAGTACCTTGCACACTTAACTCCACAGGGTTTTTAATGCCCCGTTCTTCCAATTCTTCAGAGGATTTAATACCCTATTCATTTAAACCAACCGGAGCTTTAGTACCATGTTCATAAAAAACAATGAGGGTTTTGATGTCCTGTTCCTTGAATTGTCGAGGGTCTCCATGTGTTGTGCCTCATCATCCTCATGACCCTTTTCCTAAACTTCTTCTGCACTTGGTGTCATCTTCTTCTTTGTTAATATATGAACAAGGGCATACAATAATATGTCATCTTCCTTTTCCATGTTTTCTTTGTTTACCATGGTGTGGGCCACTGCATCTGCAAGAACTGAAAGGTTATGGTCTTTAGGCGAAACCTAAGGTGATTCATTAATCACAATCGAAGAGCTTGACTGATATTGATTCGTCCCTGGAGAGACATTCTTCTTTCTTGTCAAGGTTCCAGTTTTTCTTTTCTTTGCCGAGGGTGGAGTGTGTTTGAAAAACTTCTTTTCCCCTTATGCTAGCATGCTTTTACCCTTTTTCTTCACAGGGGATAGTGTCTCTGCCTTCTTTTTATTGCTTGTACTCCCTTTTGTTCCAGCACTTTCAAGTCACTCCCTTTTGTTCCAGCACTTTCTTGATGAGGATTGTGATAAGCCCATGATGATATATCTTATATGTGACTTGGCTTGCATTCCCACTCTGCACACATTTTTCCATTTTCTTGAGACTTCGAACCAGATAGTAAGGAAAATTGATAAGTTTCCCCAACTCAAAGTGCAACAACAATCTCATATGGTACATAAACGCTAACGTGTAACATCCCTCGCAGGTCACAAATTTCTGTAGTATGAACAGGAGTTCTCGGCATTTTCCAAGCATGGCATTCTGTGGAAGCCTATTCTTCCAGTTAACCTCAAGATTTTTGTCACCCACAAACTGAAAATGTTGTTTCTTTTCAAGCTGCTCCTTTTGAACCGCTGCTCTCCTATAGTTGGCAAGCCTGTAGCTCGTGCAATGGACTCCTCCATGACTTCGAATTCTAATGAGCTAACCCTAGCTTAGCCTTCTTCAAGAATCTTCGCAAACTCCAGCACCACGGCCATGTCGAAGCCATCGAAATTCTGTAAAAATGGAAGGAATCTGGATTATTGCAATAGTGCAAGACTGTTCCAGTATTTCGCAGTTTTCTCTATCTCCTTCAAGGACGATGACTCATTCCTTATGGGTGCCATGTTAGAATTTTCCATAATTCCCTTTCACAACCTCAAAAGGATTTTAGTGAGAAATACCAACAATTGCTAATAATTTAATGCCGGAGTTCCATCCATACTTTGTCTTTTCAATCCCATCCAATGAATCATGCTTAATGATAAAAGAACGGCTCCTCAGTTCAAATGTGGATACGTATCATCCTGCTACGGGTGAGAAATCATGATTGTATGTGGCGGAGGCTTATGCGCCTTTGGTGTAACAGTCATAATGATCGGGTTAGGAGGTAAGACAATGATGATAAAGTGATGGGAGATTGGTTCAAAGGGAAGTGAGTTATGAGTTTTTGGACAACCTGTACTATCCCACAGTCTACTTCATAATTCAATTAAGACATATTTCAGTACCCATTAAAACAATTAGATTTCAGAACCAAATATATCTTGTACTTAAAAATTTTCCTAAGTCAATAAATGATAAAAGAAAGTATCAATTAAAATATATAATGCTATGATCTATCAGTGCAGGAATGACTCATGTACAGAGTAATAAAATTCCATAAACATTCTTCATAAGATGCTCCGGTACTATGTGAAATTTGTTTTACACTTGCGTCCATAGTTGGTCATGCTCCTGCACTGCTCCTGGTTGCACTAACTGCTTGCATTGTGCTCTTTCACTAGGGATTTTACCAAAATAACAATTCTGATAGAACACAATTCTGTAGATGGAAAAAAAAAATAAAAAAAAATTGCCTCAATATATAAGGAAAGTTTTATTTTCCATCCTTTGATGTTTCATGAGCATGCCTTCTGGATTGACTGCATCAAATTTTGCAATCAGTTTATGAGGGAATAAAGAAGTGGGAAAGGGTTGATTTTCAGAATGGGAAGGAACATTATTGTAGGGATTCCAAGAAAATATCACCAAGGGGGATACACGAGAATGGGATGTGGAAAAAATTCAAGGGAAATAGAGGGATTTTACAAGATCGGGTAAAGGTAGTTTTATTTAGAAGAAAGAGGAGGGTAATTCATTAGGGATTTAGAAAAATAAAAATAGTGGGAATTATGAGACAGAAAAATAAAATAAAGGCAGAATTGTATCTTCAAGGTCTGCTTGTACTGTTATCAGAAAAAGTAATTGCAGTGGGAATTAAGCATTTACTTGGATAAAAATTTCCATGCTAGTTACCCCAAACTTGGGTAAGGGTTGGGTTCCTTGAACCTGCTTCTTCTTGGTGGTAGCCAACATATATAAAAATCAACTAACATTCCCTTTTTATTGAAATTTCGATCTTCCTGCCACCATGCTGGTTTTCAAGTTGATCCTTCTGCAATCATGTTAGTCAACTAATTTTCATAATTACAAGAATTTTTTTTTTTTTGTCATTTTTTTTTCTAATGAGGAAAATATAGAATCAAATCTTCAACAAGTTGGTGCTACCACCTACCAACTCCTTTTCAGATTGTTGTTGGACTTGCTGCATAAAATCTCCTTTAGTAAGGGGCTGAAAATATACCTTCAATCTATGCCCATTTACCAGGAACATAGAATTCCATCCATCAACAATTTTGATCTCTACCGCTCCATTTTCAAACACTTTGACCACCTTATAGGGTCCCATCTAGCGTGTGTAATTTCGCTTTAAAATATTTGAATCTAGAATCATGAAGGAGCACCCAATCACCTAGTTGGAATTGCTTCTACTGGATAGACTTTTCGTGCACTTCTTGCACTGTTGTTGAACCAAGATGTTCTGTTGAACAACATCCCTTTGAAATTTATCTAACTCATTCAGTTGTAGAAGACATTGTTGTTGTGCTTCAAAGAGATCTAGCCCCAATTGGACTGTAGTCCTGGAAGTCTTGATCTGGAATTATATTGGCAAGAGGACTTTTTTCCTGTACACCAGCTCATATGGTGTGTGTCTTATGTTGTTCCTCCAAGTGGTTTGGTATGCCCATAATGCTTCCGGTAATTTATCAGCCCATTCCTTTCTGTGAATATTTGTTGTCTTTGTGAGGATGGACTCAATCACCTTGTTTGTGGACTCCATCTAACCATTTTCTTGCGGGTGATATGGTGTAGATTTCCTGTGTCGTATTTTGTACTACTCCATCACACTTACCAGATTAGAAATAAACTGCGGTCCATTGTCAGAAAATTTTTCTCTAGACACACCAAATCTAGTAAATATTTCAGTAAAAAGAAAATCAACAACAACTCTTTCAATAGAAAAGGAAACAGCTTTAGCTTCTACCCATTTTGTAACAAAAGCTGTACAAACCAAAATATGATTTTTATTTAATGATGTTGGATTTATTGGTCCTACAAAATCAGTGGCCCATTTTTCAAAAGGGTCAATCATAACCTGAGGACATAAAGACATTTCATTAGTTTGATTAGGTTGACCAATTCGTTGACAACTGTCACATCGCTTGTCGTACTATTTGGCATCCTTAAACAAGGAGGGCCAAAAATAGCCAGCTCGTAACACTTTGTATGCAGTCCGCTTATCGGCGAAGTGACCCTTGCAAGGTTCATCATGGGCAAATTTTAAAATATCGAACACTTCTTCCTCTCTTACACATCTATGGATAATGAGATGTGCTCCAGTGTAGAAGAGGTCTCCTTGAATCCAGGAATATGCAATGCTTTTCTGTATGATATTCCACTTTTCACAAGCAGATAAGTGAGATGGTAATTTCCCAGTGACTAAATAGTTAGCAATGTCAGCAAACCATGGCGATTTTGTTGACATGGAAAAAAATTGTTCATTAGGAAAATCATCATCAACAGGAATTGCTTCACAAGGATTATTTAATCTTGAAAGATAATTTGCTACTCACAATAATTTCTATTTTTGCAAGGTCAACCTGGATACCTTTTTCAGAAATAAGATGCCCAAGAACCACCCCTGCCTTGCACATTAATATGCATTTTTTATCACTCAAGGTGATATGAGCTTCTTGGCAGGGAAGAAGCACTTTTTCTAGATTCTTGGGGGCTTCTTGAAATGAATCACCAAACACAGAAAAATCATCCATATATATTTCCATACACTCAAGGTCAGAAAAAATGGCCAAGGCTGCCCTTTGAAAGGTAGTCGGGGCATAACATAGCCCATAGGGAATCACTCGATAAGAAAATGTACCCCATGGACATGTAAAAGTTGTTTTGTCTTGATCCTCGGGTGCAATCTATATCTAGTTATACCCACTAAAGCCATCTAGAAAAGAAAATTACTTCTTACCAGCAAAGGTACCAAGTAACTAATCGATGAAAGGAAGGGGGAAGTAGTCTTTGAGAGTGGATTTGTTCAATTCTCTGTAATCATTACAAATGCGCCATCTCCCATATTTTTTCAAGACTAAGACCAATGGAGAGACCCACTGGCTATCAGAAATAGGATAGATAAAATCAACATCTAAGAGTTTTTGTAATTCTTCCTTTACAACATCTCTTAGAGTTGGGTTCATTCACCTTTTGGATTTTCAGGTAGGTCGGGCTCCATCCTGAATATAGATATGGTGGGTACAAGTTTCAGGAGGGATGCCTTTCATATCTTCATAGCCCCATGCAAAGGCATCAAGATGGTTTTGCAACAAATTCACAAGCTGCTCTTATTGGGAAGAATCCAAATTTGAACTGGTATGCAAGGATTTACATAGACTAATCTCAACAAGATTGGTATCAGGCTCAAGATTACAATGAGGTGTCGCTAGAGATGGTGACGAAAAAGGTAGAGAGTCATATCTTTCTTGAAAATCTAGACTAAAAATCTGACTCAATGACTCAAAATTGGGGATGGTGTCTAGATTGTTCAGGAAGTCTTGAATCTCACACTCCTATGAGAACTCAACATTCTGATGTATCAATGAAATAGGCTAAGTCTCCTCATCAGTACTGTAGTCTAACCATAAAGTGTCTCAAAGCTCTTGAATGGATCTAGCGGGTGGATACAAGGTGACCTTCTTCCTGGAATCTCCACGGGAAATATACAAGTCACCAAAACAACATCCGATATAAGCATCGATCGTAGCAAGCCATGGTCATCCTAAGATCTAGGGACGTCCTCCCATAGGGTTCTTTTGTTAAAGCACAATTAAGTCTATGGGATATTCCCAAGAGTCTAGAGAAATTACCACATCATCCAACACCCCTTCCGGCTTGATTTTAGATCTGTGTGCTAGTTCAAGCACAGTGGGGGTAGGACGAATATGGACCAATCCAAGTTGATCTATGGTTTGGTTGGTCATAACATTAATGGATGCCCCTATGTCTATAAGTACATTGGAGATAAGGACATTGCCTATCTGAACAGAGACAAAAAGGTTTTCGGGGTTGGTATATTTCTCCATGTGCATGCACCTCGTCATTAACTCTGCTGCTCTACCAACAAATTGAATGGTTTGAGGTTCTAATGTTCTCCTTCCTAGCTTCTTGAGATAGATTTACCTAATGATTTTTGTGTAAATGGGGATCTCTTTAATAGCTTGGAGCATAGGTACCTTTATGAAAAGGTTCCTAAGCTCAGAAGCCAGGATAGTCTCAGGAATGGAGTCCTTCTTCTCTACAACTAACCTCTCTGGATAGGGAGGTTGTTTGGAAGAAGATGTAAAAGGCTCAGAAGGTACAGGGATAAGCTAGATGGTTTCATATTTTTCAGAATGGTCAGGAGTTTCCTCCTCACCTTTCTCGTTGATAATCACCATAGGGTGCTTTTGATTTTCTGAGGTTATTATCTTCCCCGATCTCAATTGAAGGTCATTGACTCCAACTAATATGGATTGTTATATGGATGAGGAAAGCGGGTTCATAGAATGGATCATCTGTATCGCTTTGTTATTGGGGTTGGTTAAAGGTTGGGCAAGGAGCTGAGAAGGTTAAAACAATGTAGGTAAAGGTGGTGGCATTGGCTGACTTAGCTAAGGTAATGATGGTTGTGGCATTGGGTAAGGTGCATATGTAGGAGCGTATGACTGCATAAATGTAGGATACGAATGGTGTGAATGATATGAATGGTTTGGCCCTCTCCATCCTTGCTGCCAAGATTGGGAGGGTTGTCAATAATGATATTGGTTCCCATGTTGCTAATGTTGAGAGTGACTTTTGTTAGGATAGGAATAGGAATTTGCATTATAACCAAAAAATGTGGTGGAGGTTCAGGAGCCATACCTGGACTTACCTAAGGCCAATTTCTTCGTGCTCCCACAACATGCAGTGATTCGGCTTCAGGTTGTCCTCCTTCAAGTATAGCTTTCAGCCCAGGTATGGAGGGACATTTTTGCATGGAATGGTTCTCTGTACAAATTGCACATTTATTAGTTTCTTTAATATCGAGAGGACATTCTCTTAAAAGATGCTTTCTTCTACATTTTGGACAAAATATGGACAACGACTCTTGTTCCTCTACAAGTTTTTGCTGAAACTTCAAAGAGTCTATTTGTTTACTAACAGTATTCATTATTTCAATTTTCATATTTTCCATTTTGTTTTCTAATCCAATAATCATAGCATCAATAGATTCAGTTTTCTTATTTCTATTCCACATTCCTTTACTAGATCTATATTGGTTCCTCAAGAATTTCCTGCAGAAGTCACAGATTTGATCAAAATATTTTTTAGCAATATCCCCTTGTCCTAACAAATTTAAATTATTCCTAACATCGTTAGTAAGCCCCTGTAAGAACAAGGTTCTAATGGTACTTAGATCAAATTTGTGTTTTGACCTTTAGAGGATGTACAAGAATCTCTCCAAGTAGTCCTCTAGAGTCTCATCATCATTTTGCACAATAGTAAAGATTTCATCTTAAATATATCTAGTCTTACAATATTTCTGATCTTTTGACAAGAACACTCTCTTCATTTGTTCCCCAGAAGATATAGTGTTTCCTCCTAGTCCCATGAACCAGCAGAGTGTTGCATCCTTGAGAGTTGCAAGAAACAACTTTAACTTTTGGGCATCAAATGAATAATCATAACTACTACACAAATAGGGAAGAGTCTATATCTTCATGTACCTTACCGTAGAAATGAGGAAGAGTTGATGGTGAAATATTTTTCATTTGTACTTGTGTATCAGGATCCACAGTTGGGAATTCAAAAGTGGATTGCTCCTCATTGACCTAATTTTCACTAGTTCCTTCTGCATGGTCTTCCTGATCTGCCATTGAAGTTCTTCTACACGAACCACTCTCTATAGGCTGAAAAGGCTGACTATGGGTTCTAATAGTCCCCTTCTTCCCCTTTGTGGGTTGTGTCACACCTGGACCACTTCTGCCAAAGCCCAAGTGGATTGTTCTTACGTGATGAGTCTAAGTTTGTTTGGACTTTATGCCTGCAAAAGAAGGCCCAATATGAGATTTGGTTTCAGATTTATCAGTATTTCTTTGGCCCCTAGTGGGCATTCATTTCAAAAAATGACAAAACAAAATTTCAATAAAAATGTTGCAACTTAAAAATAATTGGACACCTATAAATTTCTTCTTTACTGAAGACTTATGTCTTTATGGAGGTTCTCTAAGCCTCAAGGCTTAGAGCACTCTGTTCTTGTGTCAAGAGACCAACTCTTGCACCGAGACAAAGGTTCCTTCACCAAATTTTCCAATTTACTTTTGAAAGAATTAAAAGATGTGTTGAAAAGAATTGCAATTGTAAGCTATATTATAAGATAAATTACATGTGAAAAAAGAATGCTTTAATTCACTGAAATTTTCAATGAAAGTAAACTTTTTAAAGCAAAAACAATTCGAAATAATCAAGCAGCAGTCAAAATAATTTGCATGCATCAACTAACTTTTGGAAATTCACTTATAACATTTATGTTCCTTTTCCTTAAGTCATAAACTACAAGTATAAAGTATGGCATTTGTAATAACGTTCTTTTTTAATTCATGTAAATATCCTTCAGAAGTGTAATTCTTAACATTGGGAATGATTACTTGAATTGAGAATACGTTTGCTTGTAGGAATAAGTGAAATTATAAGCAAGAAAATGAACGTAACACTTGCTGTAAAGTAAAACTGGAGTGCAGGAAACTACATGCACTGGTACAGGAAGAATCTTCCTGCACGACCTGAGCGGAATCAAACTAAGACAAAAACTGCAGGAAGGAAATTGAAAGAAAGTAATTTGCAGGAAAGAAATTGCAAGAAAGAAATAAACTTAATTAAACTTCCAAACTAGAGATCCGTTCATGCTTGACTATAAAATGAATTAATCTCAAAACTCTGAAATAAACTTAAGAGCAATCAAAGCCATGCAACTACAAATGAATAAATGTTCACACATACTTTTTTAAACGGTGAAAGCACAAGGGTAAATGAGCTGGGTTGGCTAGGCCCTAGCCAACCAGCTCATTTCCCATTTAGGAAACAAAACGATTCAGCACTTAATCACACATGAAATAGAAATTAAACACAACTTGAAGAAAACATGGCACGCTCCTTGTATTAACTTGATCAAAAAATATACATGATAGTTTGAATCCAACCCAGAACTGAGGGCGATACAGAATTACAAAGTAAACAAAATTACAACTCAGAGATTGTTAGCTTGGCTCTACCTATATTCCATATTATATACAGTCTCTCAGCCTTAGCCATATTCTACTAATTACAATCATTTCTTATTCAAGCCTTTCGGACGAACGAACTAACAAACAACATTGAAAAACTAGCTAATGGTTATAATAAGGTACAAACTTGCTAGTTGTAGACCATATTCTTGGCAAGCATCCCTGACTATATGCCATCAATGTCCATCCTCAGATAGTCCACAACCGAACTAGGGGTTGTGGATAAAAAACGCCCGTGTGGAATATCACAGAGATCACGGAGCAACTCATTGGTGGTGCAAGAATCTGCCTTCACTGATCACGCTAAATAATGATTAACACTTAGTTCTTCAGTTACTTTTAGGGAAAGTTAAACATAAGTTACAAGAGAAAATAAAAGGTATGAAATATATATAAAGTAATTAATAAATCACTTAATAAATCCTAATTATGAAATACGAAGCATATGTAGGAAAAGATGATTATCTTGGACTAGTGCAGGAATGAGAGGGTTAAGTAGAGATAAAACAGAGGTTAAGGCTTATGGGAATAGGGTAAAAATAGAGCAATTTGGGACACGAACAAGTAGGCTTTGGCATCATGGAGATACCTGGGCAGGATGTAATTGACCTTTATCTATTTTTCCCCAACGAGTTCTAGGAGAGGAGGATATGACTGTAGATCACCTAGTAATGCAATGTACTAAAGCAAAACACTTCATCTACTTCTACAAATAATTGAGCAGAAGCTTAATCAAACATGAGTAACATCAAGCATGAACATATATAATTGAGAATGAGAAGTAATCAACCATAACAGAGAAGATATAACTTGAGGAAAGCACCAGCCTAAAACCCCATCTCTATATTATCAATAAAGTGGAAATCCTCAACAACATATAAAAAGAATCAGCTCAAAAGCTATCCTGCTCCCTTTGTACTCTGATGATGATGAAGGTGGAAATACACCAAGATTACACAAAGCCTTAGCTCTCACAGCTAGCCAGCTCTCAATGCAATCCTCCTGGATGCTCACAGGAAATCAAGACTTCTCCTAAGCCTTCTCCTCTTCCCTCCAAACCTTTTATTTCCTTGCACGGTTTCTCCTGGGTGATCCTCCTGTTACCCAATGTAACACTGATCATTCACACTAATCTCACACCCTGCTCTAACAGACTATCAGAACTGCAGAATCCTCAAGGAACCTTATTCCTTCTACTTGGATGAGTTTCCTTTATAGAAAAAAAATTATCCAACTGATAGTACGCTATCCCTCCTCTAATCTCAACTAGGTCTTTCTCAGAACTGACATGCATGAGTTATTTATGAGAGAATATTCAGTTATCTGAAATACAGTAGTTACATGCATGCAAGCATTAACTAACTGAACTCTCATTAATTTAAAAAAAACTATTAAATTAATCTAATTGGACTTGACTCAGTTAACTGAGCCAACTAATTACAACTCATAATTATAACTTATCTTTATCCTTTAACTGAAGGATAAATTTCTCAATTAATATAGAAACTATTGCATATCCTTACATAGACTTCATGTTTATAATTCATTAACTAATTAACTCAAATTGAATTAATTAATTAATTTACAAACAACTATTGATATCAAATTCAAATTTTACTTCCTATGTCTAGTCGAGAGACTGACTAAATTAGGAATCCATCCTAAACTGCTAAAAATAGCAATTCTATTTTTAGCACTTCCATTTTTCATTCCCTGTTGCTTAATCCAGCACTGCTACCCAAATTGCTATTTTTAGCAGTGCTATTTTTAACACATCTATTTTTAGCAATTTCTTATTGCCATTTTTCAACAATGACATTGGCATGATGGCAAATTAGTCGTAATCAGAGTAGCGCAGCGTCGACATGGTGGCATATTTTTTAGATTAGCATGGTACCATGGTATCGAGGGATTCATTTATGACAGGATGTGTTGGGTGTGTGTTATATTCTTTCCACAACTACCCCACGAGTGGGGGAAACACAAGTGGGCGATATCCCCCCCTGTATGTTGCATCGACCGCAACAGGGGGGGAGTAGCCCCCCTGTACAGGGTCTAGGGAAACACCCCTATATATATTTTTTTTTGACCCTATATTAGGTGGGCGAACCTACCTATGGTTTTTTGCATGGATTTCGCACATGGTTTTGGGCAAGATGGTTTCCTATCCATGGTATTTTGTAGATCCAGTCAAGGGAACTACAACTATGTTCTAATCCAGGGTTAATGGATTGGGTTTTATGGATGCTTCAGCATGTATATATATGTATTGTAACATTAAAAGGAATATAATGAAAATTTAATCTGGTAGACTTGGTTTTGGGATCGAGGGGAAAATATTTGTATATATATGTTTTATGTTTTATGTTCTCACCATTTTTTCTTTTAATAATTCGTTTTAGGTAATTTTTGTGAGAGGTTAAAACCTACATTTGGTATCATAGTTGTTTTGGATTTAAGGGGATGCCTTTGCTGCTGAGGGGTTTTTCTTGGGCCTATGGTAAACCCCGTTTAGTGGCAGACCTGCAAGATCGAGTCTTGTAGTGAAAGAATATGGCGAGCAGTGGAAAGATAGAGATCAAGAAATATAATAGTTAGAGTTTTGAGTTGTGGGAAATCAAGATGGAGGATCAGTGGATCGTGGTAGATCTGGGTACTAAACCAACAACAATGTTAACTGAAGACTGGGCTAAGTTGGATCAAAAGGCAAATAGCATAATACGATTGTGTGTCTCAGATCCAGAATTGTTAAATGTATCAGGGGAAGCTTCAGCAAAGGCTCTGTGGGACAAGTTAGGGACTTTGTACCAATCTAAGTCTCTAGTGAATAAATTGTACCTACAGAAAAAATTGTATAACCTAATTAGGATGAAATATGGAGACTCAGTGACAGAACATATGAACACCTTTGATAGAGTGGTAAGTCAGTTATTATCTGTTGATATTAAAATTTCAAATGAAGATAAGTGCATCATTTTGTTATGTTCTCTACCAGATTCGTGGGATGGTCTAGTTGTTGCAATAGGTAGTAATGCAACTACCTTGTAGTTTGATGAACTAGTCTCATCCTTGCTTTCGTATGAGAAGAGATGGAAAAATATGGAGGGACATAACGGTGATGCCTTTTCTATAAGATGATAGTCCTAGAATAGAAACAAAAGTAAGCCCTCAAGTGGGAGATCTAAATCTCCAGGAAAGCCTGTAAAGATGTGCTCCAAAAGTGAAAAGGAAGGGCACCTCAAAAGGGACTATAAATTGAAAGCTCCTGAGAAAGGAAAGGGCTTTGATGATGCACCTTTTGTAGAGGCGAAAACCACCTCAGATGAAGGTGGGGATGTGTAATTGGCTTCTTCTTCAAGTACACATGTAGGTCATGAGGCATGGTTGATTGACTTTGGTGCATCCTTTCAGTTCACTACCCATAGGGAGTGGCTCTGCGAGTATGAGAAATATGACAGTGGTGATGTCTTCTTAGGGAGGACAGGAATGCTAGAATCATCAATTGCAGAAAATTCAAGTTGGAGCTGCAAGGTGGAAGGATTAGAACACTTTCGAGTGCTCTCCATATTCCTCCATTGGCCAAAAATTTGATTTTGTAAGAAAACTAGATGATGCACATGTAAAAACAATGTTCGTGAATGATACCTACAAGATGGTTTGAGGAGCACTGGTATTGGTGTGGGGAGTTCGAATTAGAACTCTCTACAAGATTCAGGATAGTATTCTTATTGATGGGTGCAACAGTTTGGTGGTTCTTGAAAGTGGAGCAGAAAATCTAGTGGTCTCTAGAGAAAAGACCATGTTATGGCATCAAAGAACTGGACATATTGGAGAGAAGGGCCTGCGAATACTTCATGGTAATGATATGGTAGAAGGTATGTCTAATTTATCTATGGATTTTGACTTTTGTGAAAATTGTGTATATGGGAATCATAATCGGGTGAGTTTCCCTCAGGTGCTCAGAGGGCGAAATAGATATTAGTGCTTGTGCATACTAATGTGTTTAGACCTGTGTTGGTTCCATCACTGGGTAAGTTTGTGTACTATACATCATTTATAGATGACTTCTCAAGGAATACATGGATATATTTCCACAGGAAGAAATCTGAAGTCTTTGATAGGTTTAAAGAATTTAAGGCTTTGGCGGAAAACTAGATAGAGAAGAAGATAAAGGTGCTGATGATAGATAACGGTGGAGAGTTTTGCAAGAAGGCATTTGAATATTTATGTAAAAAGTGTGGTATAACATGACAGAAGACTACTCCATACACACCTCATAAAAATGGAGTTGGAGAAAGAATGAATAGGACGTTGATGAAAAAGGCAAGAAGCATGCTTAGTGGTGCCAAGTTAAACGAGGAATTCTCAGTAGAGGCAGTGGAGACTGCATGTTACCTAGTCAACATATCATCTTCATAGGCATTGGAGGATAAGACTCCATAAGAGGTATGGACTGGTAAGAAACATTTTCTTTCAATTCTGAGGGTATTTAGATGTGATGCATATGTACCTATTCCAAAGGAGAAAAGAACAAATTTGGATAGTAAATTTGAAAGGTGCATCTTTATTGGGTATAAGGATGTTTTAAAAGGTTATAAGATTTTGAACCCATAAATAAGGAAGGTTGTGTATAGCCTAGATGTGGTGTTTAGAGAGGTGAAAGATGTTATTAAACATGAAGTCCTACCAAAGGAACCTGAGAAGATAGATTTTGAGCTAAAGGTGGAAGAATCAGACTCTACAGCAAAAGAGGAATCGGAAGATGAAGAGCCACAAACTCCAGCTGTGAGAAGATCCATTCGAGAAAGAAGGCATCCAGAAAGGTATAGTCCATATAATTTATATCTAAATTTTTCTTTATCTATTACTAATGATGATCCCAGAATTGTGAGGGAAGCAGTAGATTCAAAAGATGGCAAACTCTAGAAAGAGGCCATGGTTGATGAAATAACATCTTTGCACAAAAATGAGGCTTGGGATCTGGTGGAGTTGTCAGCTAGAAGGAAACGCATTGGCAGAAAATGGGTGTTTAAGAAGAAGATGAATGCAGAAAGAAAGGTGGAGAAATACAAAGCTCGGTTGGTAGCAAAAGGTTATTCCCAAGTGTCGGGAATTGATTTTAGTGATATTTTTTCTCCTGTTGCCAAGGTAGCTTCTATTAGATTACTTTTATCTATTGTTGCTGCTTTTGATTTTGAGGTAGAACAGATGGATGTGAAGACAACATTTCTTCACAGGGATCTGGAAGAAGAGATCTACATGAAGCAACCTAAAGCCTTTGTGGTGAAGAGTAAGAAAGAAATGGTACGCAGGTTAAAAAAGTCTTTGTATGGGTTAAAACAGTCACCAAGGATGCAGTATCATAAATTTGATACACATATAGGGGGACTTTGCTTCACCATAAGCAAAGCATATCATTGTGTGCATTTTAAATTAATTGGTGACCGTGTTATTTATTTGGTCTTGTATGTGGATGCTATGTTGTTGGTTGGAAATGACAAAGAAATTATCCAGGATTTGAAGACCCAATTGTCCTCCAAATTTGACATGAAAGATCTTGGTGTTGCAAAATATATTTTGGGCATGGAAATTAAAAGAGACTGGGCAATGAGGAAGCTTTGGTTAAACCAGAGGAAGTATGTCAAGACAATATTGTAGAACTTTAATATGCAGGATAGTAAATTGGTGAAGGTTCCTATTCATGTAGGTGTAAAGTTATTTGTTGAACAATGTCCCAAGACACGAGAAGAGGAAGAGGACATGTCCTCTGTTCCATATGCAAGTGCATTCAGTAGCTTGATGTATGCAATGGTCTATACTAGACTAGACATTGCACATGCAGTGGGAGTATTGAGCAGGTTTATGTCAAAACCAGGAAAGGAGCATTGGACAATAGTGAAGCAAGAATTTCAAGTATTTGTGTGGTACTAGTGATTATGGTTTTTCTATCAAGGAAGACCTGGATTGGGTAGAGTTTTGGACATTCATGGCTTTGTTGATGAAGACTGGGTTGGAGATCTGAATCAAAGAAAATCTACAAGTCGGTATGTGTTTAACCTATTTGGAGGTTCCGTTAGTTGGACGAGTAAGAGGTTGTCTATAGTGGCACTTTCAACTATAGAGGAAGAATACATGGTAGCCATTCATGCAAGCAAGGAAGCAGTTTGTTTTCAAATATTATGTTCAAGTATGGGGTTAGTACAACGAGCTATAAGGATAGATTGTGACATCCAAATTGCAATTTTCTTGGCAAAGAACCCTGCTTATCATTCAAAGACAAAGCACGTTGATGTTAAACATCAGTTTTTGAGGGATATGGTTGAGGAAAAAAAGGTGTTGTTGGTAAAGGTGGACACTTTGAAGAATATTGTAGATGCATTGACTAAGTCTATGAGCGCTGAGAAATTCTCTTGGTGTAGAGAAACAATGGGCATTGCAGGGTTGGACCAATGGCTAATATCTCCTGTGGGCCCTTGTGGAAATAAAAGAACAAGTGGGAGAACGTTGGGTGTGTGTTACATTCTTTCCATGACTACCCCATGAGGAGGGGGATCACAGGGGGGGGTGATATACCCCCTTGTACATTGCGTTGGGCACAATAAGAGGGTCACAGGGGGAGCAGAAGCCCCCCCTGTCAAGGGGTTCACGGGGGTCGGTCGCCCACTACCCTGGGGCAGCACCCCAAGAAATTTTTTTTGGACCTTATATTAGGTGGATAGACCTACCTATGGGTTTTTGCATGGATTTCACACATATATTTGGGCATGATGGTTTTATGTCCATGGTATTTTCTAGATCAGGTCAAGGGAACTATGGTTATATTCTAATATAGGGTTAATGGATTTGGGTTTTTGGATGCTTCGGCATGTATATATATATATATATATGTATTGCAGCATTGAAAGGAATATAATGAAAAATCAATCTGGTAGTCCCAGGTTTGGGATCCAGGGGAAAATTTCTGCGTATATATGTTTTATGTTTTATTGCTCTTGCCATTATTTATTTTTTGCTTTTAAGAATTCGTTTGCACGTAAATTTTGTATGGGGTTAAAACCTATAGTTTGGTACATGATTCAGGGTGACCCAGTGATACACTTGGGACCCTGGTATTGTGTGCAATGATTGTTTGAGTCAGCTGATTAAGAGGGTGCTTCTTCAAGATTGCTTGAGGACAAGCAATTTTTGGTGGGGAGGATTGTAATGTCCCCAATTAAATTAATTTTGTTGAGAAGCATTCCAATTTTTTAAATTTGGGCATTGGGAATGTTTTGGCATGAAAACTTAGGAAAATCAAGTTGAGGGAATCCCCACTTAATTTTTGGGAGAAATGGAGGCCACCAACATTAGAGAAAAAGAAAAATAAATTGGTAGTGGAATATGGGGCTCACATGAAGTACGCACTTGGGGAAGAAGGAATTTGAATTCATTGAGGCAAATAGAATTGGTGGAGGGACCCACAAGGGATGCATGGGCATCAATTATAAAAGGAAGGAATGAGGGAGAAATGGGGTTCTTTTGTCTATTTGAAAATTGAATTTGCCTCAGTTGTTCAACTGAGGCAATATTGTGTAGTTGAGCACATAAGTGTCTCTGAGCAGATCTCTCAACTCTTGATATTCTAGACTTCGAGTGGTAGCCCTAGGAGGGAGTTCTAATTCGTTCCAAGTCATACCAGTAGAAGTGAGGTGAGTTACAACAACAGTAAGTCAAGTTACAACAGCAAGGGAAGTAACAGTAAGGAGGTTGAGTTACAGTCGGAGGGAAGGAGCAGCAGGAGGACCGAGTTACAGCAGCAGGAAAGTAGCAGTAGGAGGGCCGAGTTAGAATAGTAGGAAAATAGCATCAAGGAGTCTAAGTCTCAGCAATAGGGAGAGTAGCAGCAATGCAAAGCAGGGAGAGTAACCACAATGCAGAGTAGGGAGAGTAATAATAGCGCAAGGACTGTGCAATCCTTGAAGTGAGATTTGTTGGGGCAACATTATCTTTGGAATTTTGGAGTTGGGGAGTTGGGAGATAAATTGGAGAGCCATTTGAGGAGGATTTCTAGAGGTGGAAGTGCAGAGATTGACAAGATCAGTCACAACAAAAGAATTCATATTTGGAGGAGGGCCAAGTTGTGAAGGGTCAATTTTTGAAGGTTGGAACCAAGGCAAACCCTTTCTGGGTTTTTATGGGTTTTGGGCAAGGATCACAATCCCAAATTCATAGAATTTTTTGGGCACTCTAGAGGGGAAAATCAAGGGGTGAAGTTAGGCAACAGTGCAGTTTTGGAACAACAGTGCAATTTTCTAGAGTTGATTATTGCAGTCATTGGGATTTCTTGTACTCATCACGTAGTACTTGTATCTTTCCTTGTGCAAGCCCGAGTACACTTTATCCTACTCTCTCTTTGTACCACAAGCTGATATTATTAATAAAATCTTGGCCTGTTTTGGGATTTGCAAAAATTTCTAGTTTACGTGTATGCATTTCTGAAAATTTATGTGTTGTTATCTTTGTGTGTCTTTGTTATCATTGTAAAATTTCCATTAGGAACATTACAAAATGTGAATCAAGCAAGAAAAGATGAATTTTGGGTTAAGGCAATGAATGAAGAACTTGACCAAATAGAAAAGAATTATACATGGGAATTAGTACCAAAGCTTCATGATAAAAACATTATTGGGACAAAATGGGTGTTCAAAAACAAACTTAATGAAAATGGAGATGTAATTCACAAAAAAGAAAGACTCTTATGTAAAGGCTATAGTCAACAAGAAGGGATAAAATTTGAAGAAACATTTGCACCTGTAGGTAGACTTTAATCCATAAGAAGGTTTATTGCATTTTCAAGTTTTCATAGCTTTAAAGTATATCGAATAGGCGTCAAATATGCATTGTTAAATGAGGATCTACAAGAATAGGTCTATATAGAAAAACCTAAAGGGTTCATTATTGGAAATGATTAAAATCTTTTTTGCAATCTTAAGAAAGCATTGTATGGATTCAAACAAGCTCCTTGTGCAGGGTATTACCATCTTGACAATTACCTTCAACTACGAGGATTCAAAAGGGGGTCTACAAATAAGAGCCTATATATCAAAATGGATAAAGACAAACTTTTGATAGTAGTTTTTTATGTAGACGACATCATATTTGGAAGCAATGTAGAATCTATGAGTCAAGGATTTGTTTCGGTTATGTAGAAAGAATTTGAAATGTCTCTACTTGGTGAACTAACATATTTTCTTGGCCTCCAAGTTCAACAAACTGAGAATTGCGTATTTATTTATCAAACTAGGTACCTCAAACAAATTTTGAAGAAATACGTAATGGAAGACTACAAGCTAGTATACACAACAATGGTAACATGATGCAACCTTAGTCAAAATGATGATTCTCCTTCAGTCAATCAACCAGAAAATAGATATATGCTTGGTATCTTTCTCTACTTTACAGGTACAAGACCACACATTATCCATGTTGTTGGAATTGTTGGATGATTTCAAACCAATCCTAAGGTAACTCATCTCCAAGTAGTCAAGAGAATATTCAAGTATCTGTAACACCCTCCTCTGTCATCTATGCAAGAAACCAACCAGTCGGGGTAAACATGAGACGAGATGCTACTATGGTATGATTCAACCTCCTAGGTAACCTTAAGGAAATGGAATCGATGGAAAAACAACACATGGACCTCCCTTGGGTGCTTCAAGACCCCTAGGAGCTAATCCACCACTCTAGGTGCCCAACTCCTGAGTTAACCTAGCATTTAAATGAATTAAACCAAAAGTCACTCCCATGACAAGGCATGCATGTGACTATGCCCCTATAGTCGCTCTCATAGGATGGCCTGCTAGCAACCAGAGACCCAATGTATCAGTGTTATCCTAGCGACTCCAGGATTTGAACCACTTTTCAGACCCAGAGCCCAAGTGACTGCCTAGAATTGAACCATCTCTTCAAATTAGTCAAATAACATGGAAATGCCAGTGCTAAAGAAAATACTTTTTCAAGACCTTGACTGGACCCGTACTAGCCATGATAGGAATTTTGTCAAACACTTAGTAAGTGTGCAACCTACAGGTGTAAATAATAGATCCAAAAATAGGGGTCTCATACTTGTCTGATATTTTCTATGAAGAATTGTCTCCTTATCTAATTATCTTTCATTAATGATGCAAAATCCAAACTTGGGGTGCGATTTCCACATTCCGCCTGACTGTAGAATGGTTGAGCCAAATATCTCTTCAGCCATTTACCCCTGTGCCATATTCCAAGTATGAATGTGGGATCTCAGAAAACATCAATAAAAAACCATCTAGGGCTTCTAGAGGCCATCAACCTCAACCCAACAAGCAGTGATTCCACCTCACGTTCAGACATCACCAAAACCATCATCTGATCGGTCTCTATCCTAGCCTTATAAGGCTTGAGAGAATTTGTTCCAACCCATCACCCAGGACTATTAATTCAACCCATGACTGTTGTCGAGCTCTAGAGTTGTTATCCAACAAAGGCTCCAAGACTAGTAACTCAACCCACAACTAATGTTGGGATTCTGGAGCATTTGTCCAATCAAGGCTTCCAGGACTAGTAACTCAACCCACCAAGGGCTTCCAGAGCATTTGTCCAACCAAGGCTTCCAGGACTAATAACTCAACCCAAGTTGTTACAAGGATTCTAAAGCCTTTTTCCAACAAAGGCTATGGGATTAGTAACTCAACCCAAGCCGTTATAGGGCTTCCAGAGTGTTTATCCAACCAAGGATTCCAGGAACTAATAACTCAATCCAAGCTAAAGGAAACATGAGAACCAACAAAAACAAGCACAGAAAGTAAACCGATAATCACCATGGCTATCCAGGAAATGTCAAGGCTAGGCAAATCCATTGTCAATCTAGGCAATCCTCCATGCCAGTGACAAATCATAACCAAGAATGCACATGCATGTGTCATGCATGACAAAAATAATGAGAAAATCATACATGCAACTTGATACTTGCAAGAAAAATTGTTGTAGTTGTTGATTCTGATGCCCTCTTGTGCTTTCGTGCCCTTCCTTTGCCTTCTTTCTCGAAGAATCCAAGTATACCACACCCACCAAGAGTGTTCCAATAAAACTCTAATTCTCCAAGAGCATGAGAGAGAGAGAAGAGAAGAGAGCTCCACCAAAACCTGTCAAAAGCTTACCCACTGATCCTCATAATCCTTTTTATGAATGAGGCCTCTATTTTCTTCATTTTCCATTATTTTCCTTCCTTTTCCTCCTCATATAAAACCTGTGATATTTCACCTTCCTTTTCTCCTAATTCCCATTATTTTCATAAATAAAATGCCAATAAATGCCTCATGCCTTTCCAAAGCCTTTTCTATTTCCTTTGCCAATTTCCTTAGCCATAATAACTGAATCAACACCCACTAAGATGTATCCCCCACCATTCAACTTGGAATAAGTGTTCCATTGATTGTGGCCTTATATATTTTTTTACATGTAATTATCACCAGGGTTGTTATAGAACCCTCTCCCTTTGAGGAACACCATCCTTGGTGTTCAATGACATCTATAACCAACAAGACTGTTGAAAACAAAACATACTACATGTGGAGCTCTATAACATAGCTCGTTGTAGTATTTGCAATGACCACTGCTGAATATGTTTACTGGAGCATTATAATACAACTCATTACGGTATTTACAATAACCACATATACACATACACATTTTCTTCAACCAGCAAATAACAATATTGTCTATGGAGCTTTATAAATCCAACTCGATAAAGTATTTACAATAAGATACACATATACACATTTTCTCAACCAACAAATAAAAGATACAATCCCTGACTCGGCAACAAGGGAATCCAGAGGCTCACACCTCCACCCTCAAGTAATACCAGGATTCACCTCCTTCCTAGGAAGTCTAGAATCCGCGCCCACAGTCAAACTGCATCCAATGTCCAACACTATAATCCAGTGCCACTTGTCCTCTCATTGAATAGTTACCTGCTCATTGTTCCAAGGCACACACCAAATGTGCATATAATTCCATCTAGCAATGATAATGACCAAAATGAATCCATCCCCAACCTTCCCTTCTCTGCTACATAGTCCCTCAGGAAATCCAGTCACCCCTTCTATGCAGTTACTTACCTTCCAAGTTCCACTGGCACCCCCATCTTGAGCAGTCCATCCCTTAGCAAGGCTTCCTCACATCGGAAGATACAAAAACCAAGGCATATCCCTGCCTCAAAACCATCATATTAGTCATAGTATGCTCACAAAAATCAACAGACACTATTGGCTACCAGTGTCCCACAATGGCCCTATTCTTGAATGTTTACTTAGCATATTGTTGCATGTTCCAATTCTTTTTGTTGTTGCAAATTCTTGCAATCAATTTCAATCACCCAATTGGGAATTTCACGTGTTCATGTACCAAGCACATACTTCCATTAGATTTGAAATAAATTCACATCATACCTCATTGGTAGCTCATCAATAAGGTACATTTGCAATCATGTTCACTTCCTGTCACAACAAGTCAAACTAGCATATTTGACCAAATCAACATGTATAAAAATATCTCTTCAAGTTAGCTAAAAACATAACCATCATAGGTCAAAATCATAAATCACATGGAACCATCATAAACCAGAATCATAATTCACATGTAATCATCATATGCGAGAATGATAAATCACATGCATAATAAAACTGAAATAATATACTGATACTTATCCTTTAATCGATCCTTACTTTTGACTTTGTTCTTATTTCATACACACACTAGATCGGTTGCCACACCTGATAAACACCTAGTGACTTCTCCTCAACCAAGTGCAGATATACATAGTGTGCATAACACACATACGACCACACATGACATACAACTCTATGCAATACATGCACCTACATATGACATACAACACATACAACTACACCCTGTGCATAAAATAATACATAAACCTACACTTGGTGTACAACACAACACAATATATCTATACATGATGTACAACACCACACAATACGTGCACCTACACATGCACATACCTAGTACCACATGCCCTCAACTCAACATGTATGACATGCACACAATACCACACATGCGACAATACCATATGTACAACATGTACACATTACCACCTATACACTGCACCACCTGCATAATGTGTGCACAACATCACATGTACATGGTGCCACCTGCCCAACGTGTATTATTATGCAACTAGCTCACAAAAAGATACAAAATATAGATCAACAACTTCAAAATCAGCCTCTTTGATGGGGAAACCTCCTTTACATTTGATCTAAAAATGAATTATTAAATCAATATTAAGGTATTACAGACTCATGTACAGGAATGCCTATATTATTTAGTGTAACGGATCAAAAAGATTGCAAATAATATAGACAATGAACAATTATACGACATAATAAACACACACATCAACACAGCAAAATAATCAAGGAGTTCGTCGGAATTATTGGTTACGTTTCGTGGTCCAGATTTTAGTGTCGACCTCTATATTATGTCTTGAAGAGCAGAATATTACAAGTGTGAGCTCAAACAGAGTCTCAACACAACAATGACAAAACAACAGGGATTTACTCGAAATCCTTGAGTCTAAAAGATTGCACAGACTCTCCCCCTTGCTCTTTGTCTTCTGCTTTCTCTTACTCTCTTCTCTGTCTCCTCTTTGTCTACCATAGAGTTGCTTTTAAGCCTCTTGGCTCTATCCATTCATCTACATTCCTGGGCTTTCTAGCTCCTAGCCGCTGCCCGTTCAACTCCTTGTCGAGTGTTAAACAATCATTGTAAAACGCTTAAGGTATGGTGGCCACCTATTTTCAAACGGAAAGGACCACTGGTGCGGGTGAAATCCTTAGGAATACGTTCCTCTGTTTACACAGAGAAATACACCAAAACAGTGAGAATTTCTGCCAAGCCGGACTTCAAATGATATTGAATCTGACCTATAATTATATCACATCCATCGTTGCATCACTATCGCAAGTCGCAAGTGCTATGGTCATAATCCATTTTTATTTGGTCCATAGCGAGAATACACAGAAATACATAGGAAAACACTTATTATCGGACTTCAAATTTTATATAGCCGCATCTATAATTCCTTTCAGGTCTGCCCTGATCACAATCGCATATCGCATTCATTCATGCCCGTTACAACCCCATTTAATATTTGCGATGCGAATAAATCTTCATCGTTGGTCTTCTGTCATCAGATCAACGGTTGATGTCTTCCCGATCAAACAAAGCTTGCTCAATATTCCTTCGTCGTTGATCTACACTTAGTGGATCCAATGGTCAACAACAATTTCGGGTGAACAACTTTCCCAACACTTAACCAACTTTACGGATCCGATGGGAATTATAAACTCCCAATCTATTAAAGCTAGGGTCCGATTTCTTAATTAAAGTCTGATTACTTTAGCACCCGATATCTGTTGGATGATGAGATCTCTCGATCCTGCAGTCTGCGGGTATTCAACATACACATGTTTTAACTTCCCTTTGGTTCCATGCAATGTGATATTGGTAGTTGATCTAGACCTTTGATCTGCGCGCTCGATCAACGGTTCACGTTGTTTTGTTGGATCGTTGATCACACTTCCTATAAGGCTGCCTCTGATATACTTCGCTGGCCTCTCTCGATGCGATATCCCAATTTAATCTGGGCCATTGATTTGGCCAATCCTATGGCTCCGGTGCAACAAGACTTCATTCTTTGTTTAACTCTATTTTCCACCATTCCTTCAGTGTTTCTTTGCGATACTCTGTTTCCAATATTTGAAGACTTAGAGGTTTCAAGATCCATTTTGGATCACGCCTTCCCACTGAAAAGATTTTGGACCACTAAAATTTGGTTTTTAGGCATCGATCAAGTGAGGATACAGCTCCCTCACTTGTTTAACTTCTATCCATCTTGCTTTTCTTGGATTTGAACCTTTGAGCCCTACTCTCAGGTACTCAACATCCCCTTGACGCGTAGTTCTTACCTTCCTGTCCAGAACTGTGTTCTCCTGTAACACATTTAGATACTTAGACAACAAATCCCCAATAGAAGGCAACTTAATTTGCTCTTCAGGATCTTCAATCAATGAAGGTTCATACAATCTCAAGTTTTTTGCATTAACAACTGAATAGATCTACATATAAGTTGGCAAATCAAGGCACAAATCATTTTCACCAATTTTATCAAGTCTTGAAAGGTCCACACCTTATTGGTTTTAGCTTCTTACCTTCACCTTGCATTCTGTCTTTGCTTATGTACAACTAGACTTGATCACCAACTTGAAAACTATGCTCAGCTTGATGCTTGTCATGTCTTGCCTTGTAATTGGTTTGACTTATTTCTGGTTGTTCCTTTATTTCCTGGTGAATTTCTTGGATTTGTTCAATGAACTTGGTTACTTTGTCCACATCACTATCTCCATCAACTGCTATGTCTTTACCAAAGACAAAATCCAAGGGAGACTTTGGTATAAAACCAAAGCAAGTCTCAAAAGGAGATCTTTGAGTAGAAGAGTGCTTGGCACAGTTGTAAGCATGTTGCACATAGCACAAATGCTCATCCCAAAGCTTGGGATGCTTGCTGTAATAGCCTCTGAGCAACTGGGTCACTGTCCTATTGACCTCTTCTTTCTGACCATCTGTTTTTGGATGAAATGTTGTGCTCTTCTTCAACCTGGTATCCATCAACTCCCATAGATTTGACCAAAACTTCCCAACAAATCGAGAATCCTGATCAGATACAATAGAAGTGGGTAACCCAAAATGAACCTATACATTCTGAAAGAACAACTTTGTTGTTTGTTCAGTTGTAACCTGCTTGTTACATGGTATCAAAATACACATTTTACTGAACCTATCCACAACAACGTACAAATAATCATGACCTTTCCCAGATTTTGGAAATCCCCCAACAAAATCCATGGAAACACTTTCCCAAGGACAAGAAGGAATTGGAAGTGGAGTGTACAAGCCTAATTTCCGATTATTGGGCTTGCTTGTAGCACACATAGTACACCCTTTGATATATCTAGAAAGTGTGTCATGCATTCTTGGCCAATAATAGAACCTTTGCAACTGTGCAATTGTTTTACTTACACCAAAATGACCCGATATGAGAGAAGTATGTGCTTCTCAGATTATGTTAACTCTTTCAGTTTGTGGAATGCATAACTTTCCCAAATGATATAAGAGTTGGTCCTTTACATAATAATCCAATTCTTCTACCTGCTTGCCATGGCTTAAAGTTGCATATACATCTTTAAAATCTACATCTTGAGCATATTGTTCAATGTAACTTTCATGCATTACTGAGTTATGCTTAAGTATAGTAGATGCATTTATGATTGGTCTTGATAACATGTCTACAACCTTATTGTGTATGCCCTTCTTATATCTGATCACAAGATGAAATTGCTATAGAAAACCCATCCACCTATAATGTCTTAATTGCTGCAATTTAGTTTGTGAGTGAAAATATTGAAGTGGTTGATGATCTATATGTATGATTGTTTCTTTACCCATTAGGTAATGTTTCCACTTTTTCACACTTTGTACTAATGCATACAATTCTTTATCATATGTGGGATAATTAACTATTGCAAAAGTAAATGTCTCAGAATGATAGCATATGGGTTTTCTGTGTTGCATCAACACTGCTCCCATGGCATAGTCACTGGCATCTGTCTCAATCTCAAATGGATGTTGAAGATCTGGCAGTGCTAGTACTAGTGTTGTACTAATTTTCTCTTTTAAGGTGTCGAAGGCTTTCTGTTGTTTGCCTCCCCACTGAAACACCTATTTCAATCTTGTTAAAGCATGTAATGGAGCTGCAAACAATGAAAAGTTAGTGATAAACTTTCTCTAGTATTGTGCTGCCCCTAGGAAACTCCTAACCTCTGTAGTAGATTTGGGTTTAGGCCAATTCACAATGAATTCAACCTTAGACGGACCTATCTTCAATTCACCACCCCCCTACAATATAACCCAAATAATATAAAGATGTTATGCCAAATTCACATTTTGACAGTTTTACATAGAGATTTTCTCTTTTTAAAACATCTAAAGTTTGTTTTACATGCTTCACATGGTCTTCCCATGTCTTACTGAAAACAAGAATGTCATCTAAATAAACAATTACAAAATCATCAATAAATGGTATGAGTAAATCATTCATAACTCTCATAAATGTAGCAAGAGCATTAGTTAAGCCAAAAGTCATAACCAACCATTCATACAGTCCTTGCTTTGTCTTGAAAGCAGTCTTCCATGCATCTTGTTCTACAACTCTGACCTAATGATAACCACTTCACAAGTCTAACTTAGAAAAGTAAACTACTTCTTTTAATTGATCTAATAAGTCATCAATACGAGGAAGAGGATAACGATTCTTGATCGTTATTTTATTTAGTGCTCTATAATCAATGCACATTCTTCATGAACCATGTTTCTTTCTCACCAGCGCGATTGGAGATCCACATGGTGATGTGCTTGGTCGTATAAACCCTTTATTGAGCAACTCTTGTACCTGCTTCTTTATCTCTGCATTCTCTAAAGCTAACAACCTGTACATTCCAATGTTAGGTAATGGAGCATCTTGCTGTAAATAAATATCATGTACTATTTCTCGCTTGGGTGGGAGACCTTTTGGTTCTTGAAATAGAACATCATACTCTGAAACAACTTTAACTAAATCAACTTTCTGTTTAGGATCACAGCCTTCAAATTCATTGGATTTTTCAGGATCCTTTGCCTTTACAACCATTAGTAAAAATTGCTTACTTGAATTCACAATTCTTTTCATCTGCCCTGAGTTTATGAGAGAATAGTTACCTTTGAGTTTATGAGCTCTTACAATGTATTCTATTCCAGTTTTAGTGAATTGATACTTATTTTCAGCTCTATAGAAAATAGCTTTCCTATCATACAAGTATGGACTTCCCAAAACAATACCACATATATCCAATAGAACTATATCTAACTCAACCTCATCTACAAATGTTCATCTAATAGCAAACCTGAGTTTACATTGTCTCGTTACTTGTAGCTTTGTTTTATCACACACCCAACCTAATGGATATGGCTTCTCATGAGGTTTTGTTTGTAATCCCAACTTCTTTACAATTGTTTCAGAAATCAAATTTACTTGTGATCCACTATCAAATAAGGTATCAATCTTGTTATGCTTGGAAATTACTCTAATACGAAAGCCTCATTTCTTTCCCTCTCATTACTTTCATTATCAACAGATTATGCAGAATTACTTGTGGATGCTTCAGAATCTTTACCTTTAATACCTGTGGCTGTAATTTTTGTTTCATCTCCTAAATCTGATCCCAAGTCCTGCTAAATAGCAGTAGCATTCTTCTTCTTCTTTCCACCGAACTTCTTAGATCTTCGTTCTAGATGCAAAAACCAACAGTGTGCCTCATCATGTCCTTCTTTCTTGCAATGAGTGCATGAAGGTTTATCCTTCTTTATAGTGTTTGTTTTCCTCTCCTTCCATTTCAGTTTCTTCTTTTCCTTACTCTTGCTTACAGAATATTTAGATGATCCTCCAACCTTTGGGTTTACATTCTTATCTCTAGCGTCTAGATGTGTGGCTTGACCTGATACATCATCTAAGCTAGTGGGATTAAACATGAGAATAGTATGCTTTAAATAGTTATGAATACCACCTATATACTTCAATAAAGTCTCAGGTGAGTCCAAGGATATACCTAGAGTTAAAGCTCTTTTCCTAAATTCCTGAGTATAACTTTGTACACTCTAACCCTTCAATTGATGAAGAGTTTGCCAACTCGTCATTGCCTGCTGCATGTAACCTAAAGGATAGAATTTATTTTTGATAGCAGAAACAAATTCATTCCAGGAAGAAATGATTTTACCATGTTTTTGCAGATTAGCTTGTGTCTTGCCTTACCACCATACCAGTGTAGCTCCTCCAAGTCAAAGGCTAGCTAGCTGAATCTTCTTCCTTTCTGAATCAACGTTATGTGTCCTGCAATATACATCAATTTGTCTTATCCAATTATCTAGCTTTTCTGCATTGATTTCCCCATCATAAATTGGCAAATCAAACTTCACATCTAATTTAATTAAGGAAGTTTTCTTCTTCTTCTTAGAAGAGCTAGAAGATGATGAGGATGTTGAAGGTGATGATGGAGGAGATGGTGGAGGAGGAATTTCCCCTTTCCCTTTGCCTTCTGGAGCAGCAACTAGAAAAGTTTCCTCTGCTCCTTTGTCCGGTTTTGGTGTTGAAGTGCTTTCGCCTCGACCCTTCGTAAATTCTAGATACATCTCTTCCACCATGGCTCGAATTATCATAAAAATTTCTAAAAAATGAGATTTTGATTCCAATGGAGCTTCTTTTGCCATTCTCCTATGAAAATATAATCTTCCAATCTCTGAATTAGCCTCAACAAGTTCTCCTTCTCCTAGTCTGAGCTTTAATCTAGTTAACATTCAAAATTCAACACAAGCTTGTCTAACCTTAACAAAACCAAAACCAAATGCTCTGATACCACTTGATCAGAAAATGAGATATTAAATCAATATTAAGGTATTACAAACTCATGTGCAGCAATTCCTATATTATTTAGTGCAATGTATCGAAAAGATTGCGAATAATATAGACAATGAACAGTTATAAGACATAATAAACACACACATCAACACAACAAAATAATCAAGGAGTTCACCAAACTTCCTAGCTTCGTCTCCTGGTATAACTTTCAGTGTCAACCTCTATATTATGTCTTTAAGAGCAGAATATTACAAGTGTGAGCTCAAACAGAGTCTCAACAAAATAGTGACAAAACAACAGGGATTACTCGAAATCCTCGAGTCTAAAAGATTGCACAGACTCTCCCTCTTTCTCTCTGTCTTCTGCTTTCTCTTGCTCTCTTCTCTGTCTCCTCTTTGTCTCCATAGATTTGTTTTTAAGCCTCTCGGCTCTATCCGTTCATCTACATTCTTGGGCTTTCTGGCTCCCGGCTACTGTCTGTTCAACTCCCTGTTGAGCATTAAACAATCACTGTAAAACACTTAAGGTATGGTGGCCACCTATTTTCAAACAGAAAGGACCAAAAGTGTGGGTGAAATCCTCGGGAATACGTTCCTTTGTTTACACAGAGAAATACACCAAAACAATAAGAATTTCTGCCAAGCCAAACTTCAAATGATATTGAATCCAACCTATAATCCTATCGGGTCCATTTTTGCATCTCTATCACAAGTCGCAAGCACTATGGTCATAATCCCTTTGTATTTGGTCCATAGCGGGAATACACAGAAATACATAGGAAAATGGTTATCATTGAACTTCAAATTTTATACAACCGCATCTATAATTCCTTTCGGGTCCGCCCTGATCGCAATCGCATATCGCATTCATTCATGCCCACTACAACCCCATTTAACATTTACGATGTGAATAAATCTCCGTCGTTGGTCTTCCATCATCATATCGACGACTGATGTCTTCCCAATCAAACAAAACTTTCTCGACAGTCCTTTGCCATTGATCTACACTTAGTGGATCCGACGATCCACAACAATTTTGGGTGAACAACTTGCCTGACACTTAACCAAATTTACAGACCCGATGGGAATTATAAACTCCCAATCTATTAAAGTTCGGGTCCGATTTCGTAATTAAACTCTGATTACTTTAGCACTCAATATCCATTGGATGATGAGATCTCTCGATCCTATGGTCTATAGGTATTCAACATACACATGTTTTAACTTCCCGTTGGTTCCATGCAATGCGATATTGGTAGTTGATCTGGACCGTTGATCTGCATGCTCGATCAACGGTTCATGTTGTTTCGTTGGATCGTTGATCGCACTTCCCATAAGGTTGCCTCCGATATACTCCACTGGCCTCTCCTGATGCGATATCCTGATTTAATCCAAGTCCTTTATCGAACCGATCCGATGGCTCTAGTGCAACGAGACTTCATTCTTTGTTTAACTCTGTTTTCCGCCATTCCTTCAATGTTTCTCTATGATACTCTGTTTCCGATATTTCAAGACTTAGAGGTTTCAAGATCCATTTTGGATCAACATTACACAAATGAACAATTCTTAGATGATACAAATTACAAGACCTCCTTTCAATATATAGGAGTCTAAGGGGTCACAATATAATCAAAGCCGACATAACAATAATAATGTAAGGGCACAATAATAACTATAGTGGACTTCTATGGGGCACAATAATAACAATATGGGGACTAAATGGGCACAACAATACAATAAGGGGGTTGCACTAATAACATTAAGGGGCTACACTAGTAGTATAGGGACCTAACATGCCCCTCTCCTCCAAAATGTGTTGTCCTCAATGTTTGAGTAGTTATGGATGATTTCGTATAAAATTATCATCCTTCCATGTGGAATCTTCAGCAGGTAAGTTCTTCCACTTGATGAGATACTCTTAAATTTATCGATTTCATATCTAACAGGTTCTTGATTCCATCACTGCTTCAGGTTCTAATAGGATTTTTCCTTCCTTGTCAAGTTCTAGTAATTTTGTTTGAACTGGGATCTTGTCATCTATAACCTTCTTTAAGCATGAAACATGGAAAATTGGGTTCATTTGGGAAGATGCAGGAAGCTCCAATTTGTATGCCATAGTACCAATATTTTGCAACACCTTGTGAGGACCATAGTACTTTGGTGATAATTTATTATCCTTCTTAGCTTGCTTGAGGGACATTTGTTTGTATGGCTGTAGCTGTAAAAATACCTAGTCGCCTACATCAAAACTTCTTTCGTTGTGGGTTGATCTCCCTATTGTTTCATTTGATTCTGCACCAAAGTGAGGTTATCCTTTAATAATTGGAGAACTTGTTGTTGATGCTTGATGTGATCTTACATTTCTTGAACCTTAGAATTTTCTCTTAAAGATGATGTGATGGATGGTGTATGATATCCATAAAGTTCCATAAATGGGGTCATTTTTGCTAAAGTGTTATACCACCATTCAACCAAAGGTAACCACTTGACCCATTGTGTTTTTTTATCAAATACAAAGCAATGAAGGTATCCTTCAAAAAAAAAATTCACTATCTTTGTTTGTCCATCTATATTGAGAGTTTGAGGAGTGGTAATTCCTACCAATGTACTACAAGATATGGTCAGATTAATTTATTCTTTCTCTGTGGTTGGTTCCTGTTGTATATCCTCTTCTTTTGATGTTTCTTGATCCTTTTATTCCTCCTCTTCACAATATATATAAAATAATTTCTTCTCGGAAAAATTATGACCTTTAGTATATTTTCTATCACAACTGTAACAAAGCCCTTTTTCTATTTTTTTTTTCCAATTGTTGTGGTGTCAACCTTCTAGGTTGTGGAAGGCTAGGAGAAAAAACACTTCCATCTTTATAGTTGTGAGTGGTAGGATTCTTTGCTGCCATAATTCTTCTATCAATTTTTCTTGCCAACCTGAATGCCTTCTCCAATGAATCAGGACCCCAAAGACGAACCTCATGTTGAATGTTATCCTTTAAATTCCCTATGAAGACATCAATCCTCTGCTTCTCTGGAATATCATTTACCCTTATATTCGATTTTTGGAAGTCCTCAATGTGCTCTTTCATTGAACCCTTTTGTTTGAGATTTATCAATTAGATAAAGAAAGTGTTTCTCTTTGTATCCTCATAATGTGCTATCATTTCCTTCGTGAAAATTGACCACATGACAAGTGATTTACAAGAATAAAGCCCTCTATACCATACAAACTGATTTGGTTCTAACTATAAATATGTAATATGTACATTTTTTAACAGTTTCACATCATGTAGATCAAAATATTTCTCCATCTGTAGTATTCAAGTTACTAGATCCTTCCCATCAAACTTCCTCATATCTCATTTTCATGCTTTTAGGAGCTCGATATTGAAACAAATGTAACCCTATAATTTCAGATCTCCAAGTTGTTAAATATTTCTTCCTGTGGTATCCCTTTGAGTCCTCTTTCCAACCCCACAAGTCTGATCGATATTGGATTCTTCAAGAAAGAGGTATGACCAATCTCCCACGATGACCCGATTATAGATGGGTTCAGTAGAGAGAACTTGTACGAAGTACCACGTGTCACTTTTTCAACCTTTATCCACGAAACAAATACCCAACAATCTTCAGTCTATCCTATTTCTATCACTTTTTACGAAATTTGAATCTGATGCTCAGAGAAAAAGTTATGACAATTTTCCCAAGGTGCCCTATTTGGGATGGAATTTGAGAGCCTGCAAAAACCTTAACTTCCTTAGTTCATATCTCCAATAAATTTGTGAGAGACATTCTAAAATTTGGACAAAGCATTCTTCAAGATGTCGTATCAAATGGGTTTTTTCAGCTTCTTAAGCTTCGTAGAAAAATAGCTATAGAAAAAATTCCATGATGACCTGCTTGAAGCAGCGAAACCCTAGAATCCAAAGCTCTGATACCAAATGTTATGCAACTAGCTCACAAAATAGAAAAAGAGATACTTCAAATACTTCAAAATAAGCCTCTTTGAGGGGGAAACCTCCTTTACATTACACAAATGAACAATTCTTGGATGATACAAATAACAGGAAATCTTTTCTATATATAGGAGTCTAAGGGGTTACAATATAATGAGAGCCAACATAAAAATAATAGTGTAAGGGCACAACAATAACAATAGTGGGCTTCTATGGGGCACAACAATAACAATACAAGGACTGCATGGGCACAAAAATACAATAATGGGGTTGCACTAATAACAATAAGGGGCTACACTAGTAGTATAGGGACCTAACATACACAATGCCACATGTACACTACACCACTTATACAAAGTGTACACAATACCACATGCATGACATGTATGCGACACCACATGTACACAACACCACATACACAAAACACCACTTGCACAATCATGCACACCACACCATATGTACATAACACCACATGTACAACATGCACGCAACACCATATGTACATAGGAATGCATATCCAAAATGTACATAGCATCATTTGTACACAACACCACATATCCATCACATGCAGAGCACCATATGCATACAACACAACATATCCATCATGCACATAGTACAATATGTACACATCACCGTATATCCAACATGTTCATAGCACCATCTCTACCCATCATTAAATATGCAACATTCATACAACACTATCTGCACGAACACCCTGTACATAATATTGCATAAACGACATGTACACACACTACATATGCACAATAATGCATGTACATAATCATCACAGATGCAACATGTACAACATGTATGACTTATGCACAATAGTAATACCACACATCTAAAACCACATTACCTCTACCAAGCAACCTTGCTTCCAACATCTTATCCATGCTTTTCCTAGCATGCCGCAAACCACACTACTTTCATTTCACTGATGTATCCCTTAGTATAACCTGTTCATAACATAGACATAATATAATCACATAATAGCAACTCATAACCACATGATACTAGCCTCATATATTTTTCATGAATACTCTTGTCAATTGATTCCTTGTACCACCAGGAACCTCTTCATGCCATTCACTAGCATAAAAAATCATTCCTCCACATGAACGATCCCTGACAACCCTGTCAAATAGTGACATATATAAATAGATACATACATACATATACATAAACATTAGCATAAAACAATCATGATCGATGATGACTCTTTCAGACATGACATACATACATACATGTATACATATAAAAATCAACATAAACCAAATATCATAAGGTTAAGGTTAAGAAAACTCCCTTTATGCATGCAACACATGTGCAACAACGAGAACAATAGTTCTCAACTTAGCCAAGGAATCCTACACATCAGATCCATTTACCTTACCTTTTTTGGTTACCCTTCTCATGTTTGTATTGCCATCATCCATTTACCACAATGCACCACACGAATCCAACCGACTGTCATAGTCTTCTCTTCTATTGCGCTTACTCATGCACCAGCTTCATCCAAGTCTTGCATTACCTATTGGGTACCACATAGCTCTCCCCATCCTCCATCAACTTTCCTCTTTCCCAACCAATTCCCAAGACTCAAAACATAAAAGGAAATACCAATAAACAACCAAGAAGAAAACCATGAAAACAAATAACAACACGACACCGCAATAAAGTGGCATAGTTATGCACCAGACACACACAAAATTTCAAATCAAGCGCAATTGACCAAAAGCACAATAATAACCATAGACATCATGACTCAATCCCCATGGTTCCCAAGGAAATCTCAACCTAAGCCTTCTTCAAGGTTCATGGAAATCTCGCTTGCCATGCAACTCCCTGCATCATACTTCCATAAACACATAATTGTCAGTGCATAATTAAACATAACAATACATCAATTACCATACCTTGTTGTGCCAAGTATGCTACCTTGCAACTAAACACATCCACACCATCTCTCATGGAACTCCAATTCCTTAACAGATCCACCTGTAACTAGAGACTAGCTAACATATCTATCAAGTACATGTTCATGAACCTAGCACATATCCACATAATGTCATACAATATTAAGGTCAAGAAGGCTTCTTGTATGTGAAGCACTCATTCATTTGGAATTAGGGTTTCCAAACCTAGCCAAGGTAATTCTTGTCTAATTCCTTCCTTTTACCTTTTACCTAGATGCAATTGACGCTTACTATGTATTGTCATATCACCCAACTGTTAGTTTTAAAACGCACCAAGTGTTACCTTGTCACGCTATTACCTAGCATGTTACCCTGCAACTGCTCACACATGTCAACAAAATGTTCTAAATATCAAGGCATTCATATCTATCAATTTGAAATTAACATTTTCCAAGACTAACAATCATGTCATAATCCATAGTAAACTCATAGTCATTAGGCACAATGCTACAACTATCACATACTATACTCAAGTACATATAAATTGTCTCAACATCTATGTGTTAGTACAATCATCTTAAAACAAAATCATTTGAATACATACTTGTATTATGAAATTCATCAAACATTCAACCAACTTGCAACATACCATGTTAGATAAATCAACTAGAAAAAATAATCAAACAATCCAGCACCAAGTATACTAATTAAGAAAAATCATACCTTAATGTACCTCAGGGGAGGTTATCTTGTTTTCACAATCAATCTAGGTTTGCACGATACAACTTCACAACATATCAACTCAAACTAAAATCATGATGTCCATAATAGTAACTAACTAATATGTTCATGTCATAAGTTGATAAGAATTTGTCGTTCATGCATAACAACCACGTCTGCAAAGTCATCACAAATATGTTGGCTCATACCTGAATATCGTAACCATAACCATCTGCATATTCCAATCCAATTTAGCATGATACATATAACATCAAGATATTAATGTTAAACCCTAATCGTCAAGTTACTAGCATATAACAACAATAAGTTAACCTATCATGCTCATCAATGACATGTAAGCTAATCATCAAGTTATCTAACATAAAACAAAAATAACAATGCATACAACCACTGTTCATCCATGACAAATGTGCATGTGACTATGCTAATCAAATATCATCTATCATGTATGTAGCCATAACATCAAAAACATGTACATAAACCTAATGTATATAAACCTAATCCATATAACAATCCTTGTCTTTCATACCTGCATGCCAAACATATAATACTTGTATGATGATCTTCTCTTACCCCAAAATCCAATGTTGCAACCTCATTATGATGGTCTGCATCTCATGTTCTATCTCAGCCAACATGTTAGCATCATAACAACTAATAGTACCATGATGACCTATAGTTTTATACAATGACTTCACAAGGCATTTTTGACCTACTAAGCATGCATAACTATAACAAAGACTATACATGTATCACAACTACATATAGACATATAACACATGAGTACGAAACCATATACACATCATTCTAGCTAGGGTCCAATCATCAATGCATGACCATATCAAATACACAAATCATGACCTTATGCATAACAAGAACAACCACCTCACATGCATTTGATACATGTGAATACTGACATGCATAAAAATGCATAATCATCCATACACACATGAAGACATACTCCACGACAACACCTTTAATCTTCACATGGAGACATTACTACAATGATGATCAACACCATGCAAATGAAACAAGCACATGGACTACATGCATAAGGAACACATACGCAACCAACATGAAAGCATGATCAACACATCCCAAGGAGAGCGAAACCACGTTCTGATACCACTCTGTAACACCCTCCTCCCACATCTACCCAAGCAACCGGCCAACCAAGGTAAACATGCGACGAGAGGCTACTATGATATGATTCAACCTCCTAGCTAACCTTGAGGAAATGGAATTGGTGGAAACACAACACACAGACCTCCCTCAAGTGCTTCAGGTTCCCCAGGAGCTTATCCACCACTCCAGGTGACCAACCCCTAAGTTAACTGAGCATTTAGATGAATTAAACCAAAATTAGCTCCCATGACAAGGCATACATGCGACTGTAACCCTATAATCACTCTCACAGGTTGTCCTGCCAGTGACCAGAGACCTAATTTTTCAGTGCTATGCCGATGACTCTAGTATTTGAGCCACTTTTTCAGGCCCAAAGCCCAGGTCACTGCCTAGACTTGAACCATCTCTTCAAATCAGTAAAATAACATGGAAATGACAATGCTAAATAAAATATGTGTTCAATACCTTGATTGGACCCCTACTAGCCATGACAAGTGTTTTCTCAAACACTTAATCAATATGCAACCTACAGGTGTAAATAATAGATCCGAGCATAAGGGTCTCTTACTTATTTGAGATTTGGTATGAAGCATTGTCTCCTTATCTCATTAGCTTTCATTAATGATACAAAATCCAAACCCAGGATGGGACTTCCATGTTCCACCCGATTGTAGAATGGCTAAGCCAAATCTCTCTTCATCCATTCACCCTCGTGCCATATTCCAAGCATGAATGTGGGATCTCATAGAAAACATCAATAAAAAACCATACAGGGCTTCTAGAGGCCATCCACCTCAACCCATAAAATAGTGATTCCACCTCATGGTCAGGCATCACCAAAACCATCATCTAATCAGTCTCTATCCCATCCTTCTAGGGCTCCAGAGTGTTTGTTCCAACCTGACTCCCAAGACTAGTAACTCAACCCATGGTTGTTGTGGGGCTCGAGAGCGTTTTTCCAACCAAGGCTCTAGGACTAGTAACTCAAACCACAACTGTTACTGGGCTTCCAATTTTTTTTTCCAACCAAGGCTTCCAGGACTAGTAACTCAACCCACCAAGGGCTTCCAGAGCGTTTGTCCAACCAAGGCTTCCAAGACTAATAACTCAACCCAAGTTTTTACAAGGCTTCTAGAGTGTTTGTCCAACCAAGGCTACAAGACTAGTAACTCAACCCAAGCCATTACAAGGCTTCTAGAGCATTTTTCCAACCAAGGCTTCCAAGAACTAATAACTCAACCCAAGCTAAAGGAAACATGAGAACCAACCAAAACAAGAATTCAAAGTAAACCCACAATCACCATGGCTATCTAGGAAATGGAAAGGTTAGGCAAATCCACTGTCAATCCAAGCAATCCTCCATGCCAATAACAGATCATAACCAAGAAACAACATGCATGTTCCATGCATGCCAAAACTAGTGAGGAAAACATACATGCAACTCCGTGCCTGCAAGAAAAATTGTTCTAGTGTTGATCTTGATTCCCTCTTGCACTTTCCTCATCCTTTGCCTTCTTGCTCCAAGAATCCAAGTATTCCACACCCACCAAGACTGCTCCAAGAAAACTCTAGGTCTCCAAGAGCATGAGAGAGAGAGAGAAGAGGAGAGCTCCACCAAAACCAATCAAAATCTCACCCACTAATCCTCAAAAGACTTTTTATCAATGAGGCCTCTATTTTCCATTATTTTCCTTCATTTTCCTCCTCACATGCAACATGTGACCTTTCACCTTCCTTTTCTCCTAATTTCTGTTATTTTCATAAATAAAATGCCAATAAATGCCTCATACCTTTCCAAAGCCTTTGTCATTTCCTTTGCCAATTTCCTTAGCCATAATAAACTAAATCAACACCCACTAGGATGTTTCCCCCACCGTTTAGCTTGGAATACGTGTCCCATTGACTGTGGCCTTATATATTCTTTTACATGGAATTTTCACTAGGGCTATTATAGTATCTACAAGGAACTCAATATTTTGGTCTATGGTATCCCAAAAATGCAGACTTTGCACATCATGCTTACATAGACAAAGATCGGGCAGGGAATATTGACGATCACAAGAGTACTAGTGGAGGATCATTTTATTTGGGACCCCACTTGGTGTCACGGTTCACCAAGAAACAAAGATCCATCGCTTTATCTACTGTTGAGGAAGAATATGTTGTTGTTGCATCTTGTTGTACTCAACTTCTAGGATGATCTAAACATTTCAAGAAATTCAAATCACTTGTCCTCAACCTGTACCTATTCTCTGAGAAAATACCAGTGCCATAAGTATCTATAGAAATCCTATCATGCACTCAAAAACCAAGCATACTCCAATCAAATATCATTTTTTGAGAGAACAGGTGCTTGAAAAAAAGGTCAAACTGGAGTATTTTCCTTCAAAGGAACAAGTTTAGGATATATTTACAAAGCCACTTCCATGAGATTCCTTTGAATATCACAAACATAAATTACAAATGATTCCTACTTCATCACTCTTCTATTTATTCTGGTAGGTATTTCATGTTCAGAGGGACCTGAGATTGTAAATTACTATAATTTACTTTCTGTACGTGGATGGTGTTAAGGACATTCATGTATGTACGTGGTTTCGGAGTTAGAGAGACACGCATACATCTCAATGATTGGTAAAACTGGCATAGATTCATGGGGGGCATCCTATATGCATTCATCATTATGGTCTTTTGTTGCTGACATTAGTTTGTTGTAGTCCGTTGGTTCTGGGGGAGAAATTATTATAACTCTAAATCTCCTTGTTGTCATTATGGTTCCATAAGCATATCTTATTGCATATGTTTTCTCATGCCTAGGTACTTCTACTGTTATTGTTGGAAATTTCCATATTGTTGTTATATTACTATTATCAAATATTCATGTTGCGGGTTTCTATATGATATATGAAGATTGCTAATAACTATCATTGAGGTCCTAGTTATTGATTTAGAGGTCATGTGACGACCTATGATATAATCATTGTAATATTCAGTTATGTATGGGATATTGAGATCAAATCATGCTTTGTATGCAAACCCATTATCTTTGGCAATTATTGTAATGATGAGTCAAAAATATAAACCCAAATGATTGGGTATCTAATGCAATAATGAGTTATTGGTGTTAGGAAAGTTCATTTATTTGAGTCCTTTCGATAACTTATACATATGCTCAATGGGAGAATGGTTAGTATGCAATTTCTACAAAGAGGATCTTCATTCAACATTGGTCAGCCATTTTCCCTTGATGTCAAAGGGGGAGAGAAGCTTGGTGTTTGGGAGAAGAATGCTTGGTCAGAAGCCTTGAAATTTGTAGGTGTGTTTGCAGGTTCTTGTAGATGGTCAAATGGTGACCAAACACCAAAGTGGTTACCATCAATTCCAGAAAGGGATATTGTTGGAATTATGGCTAATGTGTTTTCCTTGATGACAACTTACTTGATAAATATGCCAACATTATGATAACAGGATGATTATGCATGCTAGAACAGATGCTAAAAAAGTGATGAACAAAGAAATGACAAATCATAGATAGATGGATGTTGAAAATAAAGTTTGGGAAAGTATGCATGGATCCTATGCAGAAAGGTCACGTACATACGTGGGCAATGTGAAGAAAGGTTGCATACAAAATCCACACCATTGTAACTTTAATACCAAGGGTCTTTACCATGGTATTGGTCCATAGTAATGAGTGTGACAATGGTTATTTTATCTTGTTAAAGAATACCAATGGAATTTCTAAGGGATTGGCCTAAAGTATTAGCTAAGGCTAAAACTATAAGGATATGAAGATCAAAGTGTTAGGTGTGAAATTTTTTTGTTGCCTCTAAATGATTTGATCTAAAACAAGTGTGCACTAGGGAGTAAGGAGAAGACTCAGATTTGAGAAATCTAAAATATATTAACATGTATACTTAATTGATTTACTTGCCACAGATGTTTAATATTGATGAAACTGTGATGTTATGATTTAAACAATTTATTTAAAATTATGTAGCATTAACAATCAAGGTTGCGGAAAGCGAAACTATGTTTGTAGTGAATTTTTTTTTCTGATCTATACGCAAGTATGTTTGGGCATAGTCGCGTACATACACGTATCCACCATTAAAGGGTTGCGTATATATTCTGCAAAATAATTTCTCAATATGTGCATATCTATACACAGGTGTTATACATAGTAAGCACGTACATACGCAGATGTCCCTCATAAAGGTCGCATACATAAACTAGGGTTTGATCTACTAATAAATGTTTAGAGATCTGGTGATTGATGTTTACAGTTGATGATTGACTTATTTGTTGTTGTTTTTCTATGTTGTCTTTATAATTGAAGTGCTTTGGTTGAATTATTCAAGGCTAATGGCACAAAAGTATATGATCTATATTTGGTTCAGAAAATTGTGATTGGTTTTATGATCTCCAGCTTGTGAAATGGTTCATGAATGAATCAGTGATTAATGATTTCAATGTTCAGTATTCTGAGTATGCAGGTATTATATAGAGAAAGTGCATATATATGCGATTTTTATTCATTGTAGTCACGTACACAATTTGATATTTATTGTTTATGGTTGGGTTTTGCATTTAGAGTCTTGATACTTCATACTTTCAGTTGATTTATAGTGTGACAATGTTTTAGATTCAGTCCTTCATTTTGTTTGGGTTTATGGTTGATATGGGTCCTGGTGGCCTATTGAGAAATAACAACAAGAAATTCCAGTTTAATTTTTCCTTGAATTAAACTGAGAATTGAAATCTAATTCTATTCTCATAGAAACTTGTAAATAGTTAATTAAGTTTAATTAACTTAATTAGCTTAGGAATTTTGAGTTGGAAGTCTTTATGTAGTCATGTATATGTTATCCCTAAGTTTTAGGGGTTCAGTATGAGTTTAAATTGAGTTGGAAATTAGATCATTCATTTTACTGAGTTAATTTGTGTTAAATTAGTTCTAAATTGTTTTTGGAACTAATAGAGGACTAACAATCAGTTGGTGCACTAGTGCATCCACTAGTGCTACTCCAATTAACTAAAGATTCCTTCATGAGAAACTCATGCATGTCGATTCTGAGAAAGACCCAGTTGAGACTAGAGTGTAGGGATAGTGTACTATCAGTGGTATTATTTACTGGGGTGCCAATATCATGCATGCATCAAAGATTGATCCTATGTTTGGATTGCGTAGTTTTGGAAGCATGAATTCCCTTTAAATATGGGCTATTCATCCTAGGAATTATGCAATATATTAGGAGCTTGGAGAGTTGTAGAATTGGTTAAGTGTTGGCCAAGAGTTAGATTCTAAGCTGAGAAAGTTGAGCATACTTGTGCAGAATTGTTGTAGTGGGAAAAATCTTTGTATCTTCACTCATATTTCTAATATATGTAATATAAATAGCGGGGTTTTGAGTAATGTCTTTACCCAAATACATCTTTTGTTATGTGCCATTGATTTATCTTCTTATTGTTCATATTGTTTTCATCGATCTATTGGCTTTCGCTGGTTGAAAGTAGAAGTAGATTCTTTTCCTATTCTTTAGTACATTGCATGAGCTTGTGAACCTACAATCTTTTCTACATGGTATCGGAACTGAGAACAATATACTAGAGGAGATTTAGAAGTTTTTATTTTTGGGTTACAGGTGAAATTTGAATTTGCAATACATACTTCAAGATCAGAATATGTCTTTCTTTAATTTGCGGCTCGAGTATGCCTTGGAATGCAACTCGAATTTTATAACCTGGAGGGACAAAATGGAGGTTGTGCTATAGAATAATGGCTTGAAGGAATTCTTTGATCAGGAAATTCCTAAGTGAGAAACATCATATGCACAAAATTTGGTCAAATGGATGAAGTGTGTGGCGAAGGCAAGGCGGATAATCCTTGAGGGAGTTCAAGACCACATTTTCTCAAGTTTCCATGGCAATGAAACTCTATATGCTATGTGGAAAAAATTGATCAACTTGTATCAAAACAACAGTGACCAAAGGAAATTAGCACTCAAGGACAAAATTCGAAAAATTAAAATGGAGAAAGGTGAGACAATTCCAAAATACTTGACCAAGTTCACTCAGTATATGAACTTGGAAGTGTTGGAATCATGGTTTCCAAGGATGATATGGTGAGTATTTCTCTTCTATAACTCCCAAAGAGTTGGCATAGTTATCAGGACTCTGTCAATGGTCGGGAGAAGCTGCCAGATTAGGAATGATTGTGGTTGGATATGATGCAGGAAGAGATCAGGAGAAACACCAAGCCCTTGGATCTTAATCAAATATTGCTAATGAAGAGAATTGTGCCTTAGCGATTAAGGCGAAGAAGGGGAAAGGGAAAACTTCCCATTCCAAATCGGATTCTTGTCATGTAGGTAAGAATAAATACATGATGAAAGTTAATTGCTTTCATTGTCATGAGCTTGGCCATTTTGCTACAAATTGTCCACTCAAGATGTCTAAGAAGAAGTCCTCAGGAGGAGCAGTAGGTGAGGCTTTGGCCTCTCAATTTGAATCGGAATTTTACCTCATTGCATGCATGGAGTCATCAATGATGAGAAGTGAATGGTACTTAGACAATGGAGCTTCATTCCACATGATTGGTGACAAAGAGTTATTCAGTGACGTGGAGGAGAAAGATCTCTAGATGCATCTCGAGATGGGTGATGACGGGAAGTATAGTGTCACTGGATTGGGCACAATTACTTTTCAAAGGGAGCATGGGGCTCCGCTCACCTTGAAGAATGTTATGTATGTGCCCAGGTTGAAGAAGAACTTGGTATCCATTTCCATGCTTGAGGATAGAGGCTATGATGTGATATTCTTGAAAGGAAAGGCGTTCCTTTGACACATAGCCACAGGTCAAGTAAAGAAGATAGGGATTCGGGTGAAGAATCTCTATAAGATGGAGGTAGAGGAGTGTGTTTCTTTGAGCACAAAATCAAAAAGGGTGTAAAGACGAGATGTCGATGAGTTGTGGCACAGGTGATTGGGCCACTTTTATAATGGGGCTTTGAAGATATTGCAGCAGATCTCTACCGGTCTTCCCAAAGATACACTTGAGCAAGTTGATACATGCAAGGGGTGTACTTTGGGAAAATACACCAAGTCTTCCTTTCACGACAGAGATAGTCAAGCAAAGGCTATTTTAGAGCTAGTCCATTTAGATGTGTGTGGACTATTCTTGATAGCATCCATGGCCAAACACAAGTATTATGTTATATTTGTTGATGATGACTATTCTCGTAAATGTTGAGAATTTTTCATGCAGAAAAAGGATTAAACTTTGACAAATTTTGTGAGTTTAAAGCATTGGTGGAGAAAAAGTTGGGCAATAAGGTTTAAGCTCCATAGAGTGATAATGGTGGTGAGTATGTCTCAAATGAGTTTAAGAACTTTTGTGCAGCGGAAGGGATTAAGTAGGAGTTGACGACACCCCATAACCCTCAACAAAATGGGGTGTTCGTGAGGAAGAACAGAATCATAGTAGGGGAAGAAAGGGAAATGTTGCATGATCATGGTTTCCCACTACACTTGTGGTTTGAGGCATGCAACATAGTGGTTTATGTTCAAAATCGTAGCCCACATCAGATACTTGAGATGAAGACACTATAGGAGGCTTATTCCAGTAAGAGGCCAGATGTTGGTCACTTCAAGATTTTTGGGTCATCAGTATATTTCCATGTGACTAAAGATGCATAGAAGAAGCTTGAGCCAACAATAGAGTTGGGGATATTTGTGGGGTACACTGATACACCTCACAACTATCGATTGTACTTGCTGACCAGCAGGATGACAGTGGTTCGGAGGGATGTCAAATTCGATGAGGAGAAGGCAATGCAAGTTTCCCTTGAGAGGGAGCTTGAGCTACATGCAGATGAGGATCTTTTAGCTCCCAAGGTTGAGAAGCCTCAGATTAATGTGGAGCAGCCACATGTAGAGGATCTAGGAGTGGAGGCATCCACTCAGGTAGAGTCTTCGAGAGAGGGAAGAAAGTGCATTAGAGAGGCTGAGAAATTGTTGGATGATGCACCAGAGAATGTGGGAGTACCCTCAAGCGTAGGTAGAGAAGGTCACCTGAGAGGTACACTAAGTACATGGCTCTTATGGGCGAATGTGTTGTGACAAAACCATCTTCCTTTAAGGAAGCAATGCAGCTGCCAGTTTGGGTTGATGCCATGGTGAAGGAGTAAAGTAAGCTACAGATGGTAGTGTGGAGAAGCATAAGGCTAGATTTGTGGCCCGTGGCTTTTTACAGGTAGTGGGGATTGACTATGATGAGACCTTTGCTCCTGTTGCAAGGTACTCGCCAATTAGATCTATATGGTCACTATCATCATATATGGGTTGGAAGATACATCAGATGAATGTAAAGACAACCTTCCTTAATGGCATGATTGAGGAAGAGGTGTACATAGATCATCCTGAATGTTTTGAGACATTTGACCATGAGTCGCATGTGTGTTGGCTCAAGAGAGTGTTGTATGGGCTGAAGCAAGCACCCCATGCTTGGTACACCAAGATAGACAACTACTTCACCGGGTTGGGCTTCATGAAGAGTGAATATGATGCCAACTTGTACCACATAGTGGTGGAAGGTAAATTGTTGTTCATTGTACTTTATGTTGATGATCTCATACTGACAGGTGATAATCAACTGATCAAGTCTTGCAAGGAGGACCTTGCAAGAGAGTTTGAGATGAAGGACATGGGGCTCATGCATTAATTTCTTGGCATGGAGGTGTGGCAGGGAGATGGGGAGTTGTTTGTGTCTCAGGGCAAGTATGCCAACGAGATACTCAGGATATTTTGCATGGAAATAAACAAACCCATGGAGACTCCTCTAGAAGGTAATTGGAGGAAGGAGGATGCTACTTCAAGGGAAGTAGTGGAAGCTATTGTTTACAGGCAGCTTGTGGGTTCACACATGTACTTGGTGAACACACGACCAAATATGTGTTATGCATTTAACAAACTTAGTCAAGCAATGGCTAGGCCTACCAAGATGTATTGGAAGGCGAAAAAGCATGTGTTGAGATAACTCAAGGGCACTTCTCAGTATGGATTATGGTACAAATGGATGAAGGGAGTGAAGTTTCAAGGCTTCACCAATGCATATTGGGCAAGGATTCCATCTGATAGGAAGAGCACATCAGGAGGGATCTTTAGTATTGGGTCAGCGGCAGTTTCTTGGTACAGCAGGAAACATAGACCCATTGCACTCAGTTCACTAGAGGTAGAGTACATGGCTACGAGTCAGGCATCATGTGAGTCCATCTGGATGAGGAAGATCATGGTTGGCTTGTTTGGTCAATAGATGGATCCAATTGTGATTTACTATGATAACAAGAGTTGTATCAAACTCTCTGAAACTCCAGTTTTTCATGATCGGTCAAATCATATTGATATTCGATATCATCATCTCATAGATTGTGTATTGAGGCAGATTTTTTTATTAGAGTACATTCCCACGAAGGAGAAAGATGCTAACATTTTGACAAAGGAATTTTCAAGATGTAAATTCGAGTTTCACAGAGACAAGATCAAGGTAATTGATAATCCCTTTCTTGTTGAGAGGGAGTGTTGAGAAATAGAAACAAAATAATCCAATTTAATTTGTCCTTGAATTAAACTGAGAATTAAAATCGAATTCTATTCTCATAGAAAATTGTAAATAGTTCATTAAGTTTAATTAACTTAATTATCTTAGGAAATTTGAGTTGGAAGTCTTTCTGTAGTCATGTATATGTTCTCCCTAACTTTTAGGGGTCTAGTTTGAGTTTAAATTGAGTTGGAAATTAGATCACTTAGTTTACTGAGTTAAGTTTAGTTAAATTAGTTCCAAATTATTTTTGAAACTAATAGAGGACTAACAGTCAGTTGGTGCACTAGTGCATCCACTAGTGCTACTCTAGTTAACTGAATATTCTCTCATGAGAAAGTCATGCATTTCGATTTTGAGAAAGACCCAATTGAAACTACAATGCGGGGATAGTGTACTATCAATGGTTTTATTTACTGGAGTGTCAATATCATGCATGCATCAAAGATTGATCCTATGTTTATATTGTGTAGTTTTGGAAGCATGAATTCCCTTTAAATATGGGCTATTCATCCTAGTAATAATGCAATAGATTAGGAGCTTGAAGAGCTGTAGAATTGGTTAAGTGTTGGCCAAGAGCTAGCTTGTGAGCTTGAGAGAGTTGAGCATACTTGTGCAGAATTGTTCTAGTGAGAAAAAGCTTTGTATCTTCACTCATGTTTTTGATATATGCAATACAAATAGCGGGGTTTTGAGCAGTGGCTTTCCCCAGATACATCTTGTGTTATGTGCCATTTATTTATATTTGTCTTGTTCACATTGTTTTCATCGATCTATTGGCCTTCGCTGGTTGAAAGTAGAAGTAGATTCTTGTCCTATGATTTAGGCATGAGCTTGTGAATCTACAGGATTTTCAACATGGCGTATAGATTGGTTTTATTATTGTTTAACAGGTGGATCTAGTATGAAATATTATGAAAAGTGGTCCACTAGGAGCTAAGGGTAGCAGTCTTTAGGAAGGGGGTTTTAGCTCCCTTACAATACATGTTGGAAAATGAGAGAAGGTTGTAGCCTTCCACAGGTGAGTTCCTACATACTTGTTAAAGTCTGTGTCAGTATAAGATTGTAAGAAGTTTTCCTTTTTAATAAAAGAAGAAGAAAGATACAATGACATTGGTGGTTTTCTCTCACATTGGGTTTTCACCTAAAATCCTGGTGTTCATGTATGTTGATATGGCTCTTGTATGTTGATTATCTATCTACTTCTTACTGCTCATGGTTATTGTTTAATTGATGAATAATGAAGTAATGGTGCACTGATTAAAGATGAACAAATGATGAAATTAATGATACATTAGTTATCTGGATATACACGGGTTCCATTAATCGCAGTCGTGTATGTATTGTTTCTTTAATAACAGTAGCGTACGTAAATCATAATAATAAATCGAAAAATAGAAGTGTGTTAAATATTGATTAACACCCACCCTCCCCCGCCTCCCTCAGCCCACCCCACCCCCCGGGTATTTTTCCTAACATTTGATTTCATTTTGATTGGGTGATAAAGTAATTAAAATAATCTTGATTTAGTTATTGATGATCTTATCAGTGATAGTTTAAGGCTTATAAGACACAAAGCCCATGGTACTGGGTAACCCATAGCATTTTCTCATAGCATTTGGTCATAGCATTTTCTCATAGCATTTAATAGGATGAAGTTAAAGCTCTCCAATAAAATTTTAAACAATCTAAAAATGACCAAAGTCAAAAGATGATTGATTAATGATTAACCATAAATAGAATATTATTTATCATATAAATACAAAGTAGGTTAACTATTCTAACTTTTAGAGGGTTTCTAGTCATATTTATTGTCCAAATTTGTGCAAGTCTGAATTTTTTAGAATAACAATTTTGATGGTTGAACTTTTCAAAATCCAAGTGCCCTGATGTTTGTCAAGTGCTAAATCCATTTATGCATTAAAAAAAGAAGTTAAAATCTTTTAACTAATTAACCAATAACATGATGATGAAAACTTTTGGAACATTGTGTGCTCTCATTGAGAATGATGCTTCTGGTGAACCCTTCACGCATCCTCAGATACATAAAACACAAATAATAAAGCGAAGAGTGCCAAACTAAGTATAAATGGAGGAAAGATATAAGAAAAGAAATTTCCCCATTAAAAAGAATAAAGGATTGTGAATGTTAATGAATTATTAATCGTTAATAATTTTTAATCAATTAAGAAAATAAGAAAGTTTAAAGTGAAACATATATAAAATGTTAACTTAAAATTAATAATAAGATTGAATCAAATTAAATTAAAAATGAAAATTAAGTATAATTAAAATATTACAAACATAAAATTTATATTATATATTACAAAAATATTATTAAATTTAATTAAAAAATAACCAAATAATTATATTATATTTATATAATATATAAATAATATATAATATTATAAAATTAATTAAAAAAAAAAAAAATATATATTATTAATTAAAATTGAAAATAAAATAGAGAGGGGAAGAAGACAGCTCAAATTAATATTGAAATATTATTAATAAAGCAACAATGAAAGGGAACGGAAAACAAGAACTAAATATCTTTCTAAAATATTAAATCGGAATAAGATAGAATTGAAAGTTACTATTAGATATAAAATAGAGAAAGATTTAATTTGACCAAATAATTATCATTAATCTGATTATAATTTTTCATTATATTTTTAATTTTTTCTAATTTAAATTTGACTTATTTTTATTATTAATTTTTGATTTAATGTTTTATATATATTTCACTTTAATATTTTTTATTCTCTTAATTAATTAATTAATTAAGAAATATTAAAAAACCTAAATAAATTATAATATTTAGCAATGATTTATCAATTAATGCTCAAATTTTTTAAATATATTGTTTTATTTATATTTGGTTTAACATTTTCCTTTTATTATTTGAACTTAGGTCTCTCAGAATAAGTGGAGTGCTTATTCCAAATTTCAGATGTCTCAACCAAATCACACAATGTTCTGAGAGTTTTCATCAACTACAACACACAATGTGCCACAAGTTTTTTTCATAAATGTCCCCAATTGTGGAAATCTACATGATAAGAACCAATAACATATTTTATAAAATTAATCTGTATATCATATTATATATTTCATTCTATATATTTATATAAAAAGAAAAAAAAATTATGTGTCAAAGTTTTTTTAATGCCCTAATTGTGAAAATCCTCATGAAGAAAGAACAATAACATGTTTTATAATTAATTTGTATATCATATTATATATTTTAATTAAAACATTAAAAAAAAATTAATTAATTAATATTAATAGGAGGATATAATCTTTTTCCTAGTAGTTTTTTGGGTTAATTTTGCCTAAAATCTGGTTGGGAATTTTAAGAATTATAAATTTAAGGAAAAATTATAATCTTGCTTGAAATTGTATTGCATAATTCCAACCAAAAAAATCTCTTAGATGAACCATAATCTCTCATATTTGAATATGGGATCTTCTACTCACATTCACTTTACATTTTCATGGGCTTGACAAGTGAGCTCGATGCAAGGGCTAATGCACTTTGCAACTTAACAATGTTTTTCTTAGCTATTTCAAGAGGCTCCCAACATAATATATTAACATTGCTTTGTTTCAAAATAATAATTATCTCAGCCATTTAAATTAAATGGTTGGGAGGAGGGATAAGCATTAATTACTTTATGATCTCACATTGCCAAAATTTAAAAAATCCTCAAAATTAATTAAATATAACTTTATTCTAAATTGTTGAGAGAGAGAAATTTATGACAAAATTCTAAAACATAAAAATTCTTAACTTACCATCTTAGATCCATCTTAACTCTGGTATATCATGCTCCTAGAATGACCAAATCTCTGAGATCTCTTTTCACTCTAAAAGAGGTTTGCACCTCAAGAGAGAAATTTGATCCCTCTCCATGCTTGGTAGATCCGGAGTTAAGATGGATCTATATTAGTTTAATTATTAATTATTAATTATAATTGATTATAAATGTAATTATTAAATTTACTCTTCCAACATTACAACATCTCTTCTATATTATGTCAGAGAACACCTCAACTAAATCCATCTTCACTGTATATATGAAGAGTTGAGAGGTAATCAAATCTGTTTTCACTCTAAAAGACGATTGCACCTCAAATTTGATCTCTCTCCAAGCTAACAAGTTAAGATGGATCTAAGCTAGTTTAATTATTAATTATAATTAATTGTCCTTATAATTATAGTTATTAATTATAAATATAATTATAGTTATTTATTTTTATTTTTATTTTTACTTTTACATTTACTCTATTTTTTAAATGTAATTTGATCCAATCAAAACATTTACAGAAAAGGGATGACAATATCCTCTTTCATAACTTGGGTTGGAGTTATTAACCTTTTAATAGGACATTAGAAAGAATACCATAGATTGGAATCATTTGAAAAAGAAATTAAACGAGACAAACTACAACATCTATACCTTAATGGGATAAAAACATTATGTTGTTTATCTTATTTTTTCTTTTAATTAATTTATTTTATTTTTATACCACACTAGGTTGAAAGTAACTAGGCCTTGTTACAATACCATGACTTAGTAATAATCATATGCCCAAAAACAATAACCTGGGGTTCATATCACATATTTATATGATATTTTTTAATTAATCTATTTAACTAAAAGGAAAACAACTATTTTAGAAATAAATCCTTCATTTTTGATTTGTGGATTACTATAAATAATATTCTAGAATATCCGTGCAAATTAATCTATCACTCACCTAGATATAATTAATAATTAAATTAAAATATTATAAGTCTTATTTCAAAATAACACATTTATTTTTATTTAATAATTTATTATTATTTTTTTAGTGACTTGTCGAGAAATTACATCAAGCTTGACATGTGATTTGAGAATTATGACATAAAAACATGTTTTGCCCACAAAATTTAGAACCAATAACCTTCACATCACTAAATAACTTAATAATATACCTATCATCATTTATTAGAAACCAAGATCTTTTCTAAAAATATTAGAAAATTTTTGATAGATTTCAGATATATATATAACATGTGTGTGTAAATAGAAAGTTTGGATTTTCCATAATAATAAACAAAGTTACCTACGTTTCCAATCTTAAAAGAAATCCCAGACAAAGCTTTCAAAAAAAATAAAATCAAATAAATAAATAAAATAGAATAGAATTGGATTTACAAAATATATAAACCCTAATGTTGGCATATTATAAGACCCAGAGTCGTCTCTAAATCACATTAATCAACCCAACGAAGGAGAGTACTTGAGAAGAAAATATTTCATAAAAATAAAACTTCACAATTGGTGTAATTAGATAGTTGGTTCTCTATTAAATGAAGGAATGTTATGATTAAAGATGAAGAAATGTTATGATGTGAGATTTAAACATGGATAAAATTATAGAGAGAGAGTGCACTAATGATTTAGTATACTCAATGAGATTGTTGAGCATATTTACGATATTCTTTTATATTTTCATATTACGAATATAACTTTTCTAAATATTAAAGTATCCAACCTAAGAATTAGAACTTTTCTCAAAGCTAAAAACTAAAATGTCCAATATAAAAAATGTCCAATATAAAAATGTCCAATATAAAAATGTTAGGCTTATAAATAATACTGTAATGTTGAGAATAGAATATTTTATTGTTTAAAAATTTAATATTTTATGAATATTAGTAATTGGATTTAATTTAAGCGGTAGTAAGAAAAGAGGTTATTTTTTGTAATTTATTTTAATTTGTTTTTATACGTGAAATGGTGGGTTTATAATGAACATTTTTGTAAATTTTGATTTAAGTAATCTTTATAGGAGCAAAAATATGAAAATTCCTCCTATGCAATATAGAGTCATTTTTTATGGATAAAAATAACATTTTATGAATATGAGATGGTTTGAGTGAGATTTTTCACAGAATGTGTTGCAAGGAAATTGTGTTTACATTTAGATTAGAAATGAACAAGTTCATTAGTGTTGATTTTGATTTATCAAAGTTTAAGATGAAAGATATTTTCATGGTCAAGATTTATGGGTTGCAATATCTAGAAATAATCCCATTGTTATAAAAGATAAGGAGTAGGTGGTGTTGAACAGAAAGACAAGAAGCCTTATTAGGTTCTATTTAGCCAATTTGGTATTATTGAACATTTCTGTTTATAAATTAATTAATTAAAAATTGAAACAACTCTAAGGAAGAAGTTAGGGATTCGTATTATTCTAAATCTTTAGTTAAGATTTTTTTTCTATGGAGAAGGTTATTTTCCTTAAGATTGGGTGATAGTGATTTTGTAGTCAATTGAATGCATTTAATACAATTATGAGCTAGTTGATCTGAGTTGAAGTGTACATGGATGAGGAGAATTGTTGTATGGCCCCTTTGTGTTCTTTGTTAGGTTCATGAGACAACTTGGTAATGGTGATTGACAACATTATAAAGACATTTGTTCTTGATGAGGTTGTCATTGCTTTACTCTCAGAGGAGGTGAGATGAAAAGATTTTGAATCAACTAATGAACCCTTGGTTTTGCATGAAAGCCCAAAGGAGAAAGGAAAGAAGAGAGAAAAGGGAAAATCCAAATCTCAAGGAGCACATAACTCTCCTAGAAAGTTCAAGTAAAATGTTAGAACTACAACAAGGTTGGGAATTTCTGAAGGGATTGCAAGGAAGGGAAAAAGGAGGACAAAAAGAATGACTTTGATGATGAGTATAAAAAATAACCTCAAAAGTATTATGGAGGTGCCTTTGTTGGAGCTTTTGCAACTCATGTAGGCTAAAGGGCATAGTTGATAGACTTTGGAGCTACCTCCCATATGACTTCCCATCATCACTAATTTTCATTGTATGAGAAATATGATGGTGGGATGGTATACCTTAGTGATGAGTCTCCTCTTAGGATAATAGTCTATGGTAGAGTCTTCATCAATTCCTTGATGGTAGTGTAAAGGGGATAAATGGAGTTTTTTACATTTTATGTATAGAATGAAACCTACTATTTGTAAGCACACTTAATGATGTGAGTCTGAAAGTCATTTTCTTTAACAAAAGTGTAAAATTGTCCAAAGAACTATGGTACTCACTAAAAGTGTTTGTCTGAGAATTTTGTTCCATCATAATGCATGCACTATTAAATGTAATATCTCTTTGATTTTAATAATGGAGAGATCTATATGATTTACATGTCTACAATCAAAAGCTCCTAGACAAGTCTTGTGTAGAAGACAATGTTATGGCACCATAGATTAGGCCATATAGGTGGTAAGGGCCTACTTGTCTTCAAAAACAAAATTCTTGTCAATGAATTCAATGATTGCACTCTTGAATTTTATTTTTGCAAGCATTGCATTTATGGAAAATAGAAACGTATTTAATTTTATTCTAATTATCACAAAAATTTTGGGAAGTTGGATTTAATTCATTAAAATGTATTTGTTTTGGTTAAAATTCTTTCAATTTCTAAGGATTTGTATTATTTCTCATTCATTAATGATTTTTCTTCCCTTAAGGAAAAATTGCAATTTCCATTAATATTGAAAATTACATATTGTAGATGCTTAAAGAAGCATATGTTGTAGGATGGGGCAACTCACCCTTCAGTATACAAAGTAAAAAAAAAAAACCCATAGGGAGTGATGATAATGAGAGCATATTTACATGTCAAAATATAATATAGACAACATAGTGTTCTGTAGGAGTATGTACATGATAAGGATCAAAATGAATAAATAAACACAGCCCCTCACGGCCCCTATGCTCTAATGTCAATGTATGGCATGTGGCAGTACTGATAGTGTTCCTTATCCAACTTCTTCTAAATCAGCCATGTACCCTGAGGTCGGACCACAACCTCCTTGGAAGGCAGGTAAAAAACCTGATTGTGTTCCCTGTAAATATGATGACATACAATGGAATCAAATTGGGCCTTTAAATGAAGTGCATCATCCAATTTGTGTCTCAGAGAATATGCATGACAGATAGATATATTGTTGAACCAATTTATAATGATCTTGGAGTCACCCACGGAGTCACCATAAACTTGGAGATTCCCACACTATTTTTCTAAAGCAAATTGTAGAATATGTCTAAGGGTGATCAATTCTGAAAAGTTATTTGTCCCATTACCCAACCCCATCTGAATTTTGAAGAAGTGAGTCTTAGTTAGTTATATTAAGTCCCCCCCCCCTCCACAACTCGTAGCTTGTGCAGACCCATCAGAAAAGGCCTAGGGGATGCTTTTGTCAATCACTTAAGGGGTGATGGTACCCTGGAGGGCAGGTTTATCTTCATCGGGAATAAAGGAATAAATGGACAAAACATAGGTTGATGCAAGATGCCAAAGAGGTAAAGTGTTGCTAAAGATGAGCTTGTTCCAGGCTAGCTAGATGCCCCAGCAGGCTAGTAAAGGATGATTCCTAGCCTTAAGTGGCCTAACCAATGACCACCATATTGCCAAGCCTCATGGATGGTATATTGCCTTTCCAACTGATAGATAATCGGAGAGTGGAAAAAATCATAGCCCATAATTCCTTTGTAATGGGACAGTGAAGAAAGAGATGTTCAATGGATTCAGAGTCGAAGCGAAAAAAACAACACCATGTAGGACCATTAAAGGAATGGTTCATAAGGTTGTCACCATTGGGAGTTTTATCATGAAGGATTGTCCACATGAATAGTCTTGTATGAGGGGGGCCTTGCACTTTCCACAGAATGCTCCACCACCAATCAATTATTGGTGGTCGGTGTGCCAAGAATATGACAAGGTATCCATCCTTAGGGCTGTATATCCCATTCTTTATGTGTGCCCATATCAATTGATTGTCCCCATAAATGATCCTAACATGTGATTATTCTAGAAGGATCATATGATCATATTTTTTTTTTAAGTTTAAGGAGCTTAAATCTCTCTTAGAAAATCATGCTGGTGGGAAGATTGAGGCATAGAGAATTGATAATGGTGGTGAGTTTTTTTTTTGTAGATCTTTGATTAATTTTGGAAGGAGAATGACATTGAAAAACATAAGACAAGTCCATATACCCTTCAACACAATGGAGTTGTAGAGCAATGAATAGAACATTGATGGATAGTGCTAGAGAATGCTTAGCAGATCCAACTTAGAGAAGAAGTTCCAATCAAAATTAGTTGTTACTACATGTTACATGATTAACAAGTCTCTAAGATTAGCTCTTATGGATAATACACATATGGAGTTATGGGTGGAAAGGAAGCCCTTACTTCATGTTTTTGGTTATGAGGCATGTGCTCATGTGCCTAATATGAAGCAATGAAAGTTGGATAACAAGGATATGAAATGCATCTTCATAAAATGATGTTGGTGTGAACTGGTACAAGCCTGGGGATCTCATGTCTACACAAGTTTTCTATGATAGGAATGTTATTGTTACAAAAATAAATCTTTCGTCCATAGTGGTGTAGCCAAAAGAGTATGGGAAGAAGATAGTGGTTTAGATACCATCCAAGACAAAAGAAGATAAAATACATAGGAAATTCACGATGAATTGAATGAGGAGGGAGGTTAAGAGAGTTTGGAAGAGAAGGAAGAAACTCCACCTAAAAATTTAAGGAGTTCCACTCAATAAAGAAGGGAATTATACAAGTAGCATTACATTCCATTTTATTTCATACATATATTTGCTTTATTTGCCAACATCAATGAGCCTAGAATTGTGAAAAAGGCATTAGAGATGGAAGATAAGGAGTCCTAGATATTGGCCATGGATGAGGAAATGAATACACTAAGAAATAATGATAGGTGGGACATGGTATTGTTACCTAATGAATAAAAACCCATTTGATGTAAATGGGTGTTCAAAAAGAAGATAATTTTAAATGGAAATGTTGAAAAACATTGTATTATCCCCATCTCGACCTCGAAGTTAATTTGTAACTAATTGTAATTAATTATGTTGATGGCATTGTATTTTCCACGTCAACATGGATGTGTCACTTTTCTCACAAAACTAAATTAAATGAATCCAAGAATAATATATTTGTAATATAAATGCTTGATTAATAAATATGTTGACATTGTCAACTAGGAACATAGGAGAATTGATATGGGCTATGATACCCCAAGTGGGAAAACGATGAGTCGTTGCATGGAATTGTTTTGCCAAAAAATTTCCTTGAAATTCAAATTTGAATATGATCCTTTTTTTTGTTTCCCAAGAACCAATTTATTTTGAAGGACTTAGTTGTTATTCAAAATTTAATGGAAGGAATGGGATGAGAACTATAACCATATTGCCGCCCTTGATCTTATCTTGGGAAGTGGGAGGTGTTACATGATTTCTTTAACTTGACACCCAAGGTCTATCATGAATATGGGGTTACAAAATTCATCTTAAATCAAGCTTGTGGAATTATATTTTGGCATCACCATTATACTCATCTCATGATAGTTTTCTTGTGATATAAATTCTATCCTAATCTGAGTCTCGGATCTAAAGTTATGCTCGATCAGAGCTCGACCTATTGAAAGAGGCCACACCTTCACATTGGCCATGTGGTGTCAGCATGACATCCACCAGACTTCAATAACATTAACAGGTCATCACAGTGGGAAACATCATTTCAGGTCCATGCCAACTTGGTGCGGCCGCTCATTTGCATCACTCTCACATCATTATCATTTAGCTAACAAAAATATGTTGTGGTAGTCCCCACATTGGAATTACAGTCATGTTGACCCCACTCCACTATCATGCTAATATTGCATTCACAATTCACTAGATTAGAAAGTAGCAGACGGTGGGTGGTGATAGGCGATCCAGATTATCTCAACTACCAGAATTAACCAATATCTTTTACTTCTGTGATGTTAGAAAAATTGCATGTGAAAGAGTATGAAAAACCACATGTGCATAATTTAAAAAAGAGGAAACATAAATGCTACCATCAAATCAAATAACACACAACATGATAATGAAGTTCACCCAATATGGGTTATATCTTCGGGCCCTACTTAACCTGGGGAGGCATGTTTAATTAATATTCAATGAAATCAAATTATATGCATGTACAAAAAGACACCCTAAACCTCCACTTTTGGGGATGGTCTGAAAATGCACATTTTCGCTGAAGAAATGGACTGCACCATTGAATTCCTGGCAAAAAATTGTGAAAGTGATTGTAAACTCAACCCCCTTCTGCCTCGGTCAAATTTGGACACCCGGGATTCTCAAGGATTCCCCCCAAGATTCCTTTCTAGATATGGGAAAAAATATACTACTCAAATGAAGAAATTAACTGCACCATTGAGCTCCTGGCGAAATTCTGGTTCATATGAGTATAAAATTGACCATGTTTTGTGCTCGTGACCTCTGGAGCTCTAGGGAATCTTCTAGATTCCCTACAAGATTCCTTCACAGGAATATTCGTGGAATATACCAAGTAATATTCACTATCTGATTCGTCGTGTGCGCAGGGTTCTGCACAGAGTTTCATAGGGTCGGTTAGGTTTCACTCCCTCGACACCTTCCAAATGGTGAGTTTAAATGTTACTTTGAGGGAAGAATTTTCAAAGTGCCTGAAGAGAGCAACAAATATGTTTGGAAAGTGGGGTCTTTCGGTTGATGAAGGTTGGGGATTCAAACCCCACGATCCACCCTTCAGCATATACATTTTGGTATTAACATAATCAGTCAGTTACGTTACCCGTCGACCTTGTGTCACTTGCCAAACCACTGACGATTGGAATTTAACATAAAATGGTATGGCATTCGATTGATTATTTTTGTAATTTTATTTATTTTCGGTGGCTTTCCACCGGCGCCGGCAGTCCTGCCAGGTAGGTTAAACTCCTTTCGTAGGTTTATATGATATCTAGCTAACCACCTAGGCCAGCTAGCAAGGTTCGATCACTCGCTAGTCGACAGTTAATTTTTCATTATTATTTGAAGTCCCAACGGTTGTTTTTCCCCCAACTTCTTCGGAGGTCATTGAAAAATTTAACCAGGTGAAAATTTGGTCATCACCGACGACCATGAAGGTGAAAAATGTTGCCTTGTTAAGAAAATTAGCAAATTGCTAAGGGTGCCACATGGCGCAACCTGATTGACTTGCACCTCTGACTGGGTTGTTGATTATGTTTTTGATGTCATGCTGACATCACCTACCACATGTCACATTTTGATTGGCGGCCTACTAACTATACCACCACATCATCATGTTGATGTCAACATCTGTACTGCTGACATTAGCGCCATGTGTCATCCCTGTGGATCCTGCCTACAAAAATTTTGATGTTTCCCAAAAACTTCAAAGGGCCACAACTTTCTCATAGAATGTCATATTGAGGTGTAGTTTATGCCATTAGATTCAAAATGACGAGCTCTTCAATTTGAGATAAGTTTCCCTAAATTTAGAGGACTTAAAAACTTTAGCCTTTTAGGATCCTCCTGGATCATTCCTCCCCACTAAGGAGCTTTTGGTCCACCAAAAGCATGAACACAATGTGCAATTTGTTGTACTCCCTGATCTACACAACCAATGCCCTGTCCAACCACACTTTATTCTTCTTCACCTTGGTACTTCATAGCCATAAGTGATGAACCAACACTTGCATTCTATGCAAACTTGTACTACATTCTTTCAAAATACATGTTCTTAATACAAATCCAATCACGACCTAAACAACCCCATACTTTCAAAGAGTTTATAACACACTCTTTGGTCAAGTTTACATCAAAATCACAATAGAAACCAATATGAAATCTATCAACAAAAAGGTCAAAAACATCATCATGTTGCATTCATAAGCGATGGAAAACACTTCATCCCTTTTGTAATCATTTCATAACATGTGATTTACAAAATGTGACCATGACAAGCTACTATATCTAATAAAACCATCTCTCACTCAACAAAATGAATGGGTCATTCACTTGTGCTTATTCCGCTTGTTGAATAACTTCACTGACTAATTTTTTCGTAGGTGCTTTTTGGTCATGGAGTACCTGACATGTGTCTCTCTGATGTCCATCCTTGTTGCAATGACTACAATGATTCTTTCTCCTATAAACTTTCCGGACTATCTTGGAATGTTTGTTCCTAGTGTATCCATGATGAGGAGAACTTCTTGTGGAATCCTCACTATCACTGGAATGTGGGGATGTGATTGCTTCATCCGTTGTAGGTTGGTTGTTGATTTTCTTAAAGAATTTTCCAACCTACTTTTTGACATAAACAAGTCCTGCATAGTGAGGAAATTCCCCCACTTTTATGGGATTCACAATGCCCTGGCAATTAATGTCGAGGCCCTTTGTTATGAAACCAGCTCACAAAAAGATATAAAAGATAGATCAATGCCTTAAAAATAAGCCTCTTCGAGGGGGCAACCTCCTTTACATTACACAAATGAACAATTCTTAGATGATTCAAATGACAAAACCTCCTTTCTATATATAGGAGTTTAAGGGGTCATAATATAACCAAGCCAACCTAACAATAATAATTAAAGGCACAAAAATAACAATAGAGGGATTCTATGGGGCACAATAATAACAATATGGGGACAATAGGGGCACAACAATAATAATAAGGGATACAACGACAATTGTAATGGGGGAATCACTAGTATTATAGGGACCTAACATGCCCCTCTCCTTCAAAAAAGTGTTGTCCTCA
>APFE030291504.1:0-15800 GCA_000404065.3 Pinus taeda | reverse complement strand
TGTTCGAAGGCCTTTGTTGCTTTTGGAGTCCATGAAAATGCATCTTTCTTCAATAATGTTGTTAGAGGTGCTACTATTCTCCCATAATTCTTTACAAACTTGCAATAATACCCTGTCAACCTGAGAAATCCTTGCAGATGCTTTATGGATGTGGGGATTTTCCATTCCATAATGGCTTTAGTTTTTCTAGGGTCTACCTCAACACCTTCATGATATACAATATGACCCAGATATTCCACCTCTTATACTCCAAAGAAACATTTGGAGCTTTTTTCATATAATTGTTTCTCCTCTAATAGTTTGAGCACCATGTCAACATGTTCAACATGATCCTTCCAAGACTTGTTGTAGATTAGTATATCTTCAAAAAATACTAACAAAAATTTTCTAAGGAAGGTTTTGAAAATGGAATTCGTCAAACCTTGAAATGTAGAAGGTGCATTGGTAAGGCCAAAAGGTATGACCAAAAATTCATAATGATCCTCATGAATTCTAAATGTTGTTTTTAGAAAGTCTTCAGTCTTCATTCTAATTTGATGATATCCTGAATGAAGATCCAACTTGGTGAAGTAAATTGATCCATGCAATTCATCCAATAATTCATCAATGACAAGAATGGGAAATTTATCTTTAATAGTTAGCTTATTAAGCTCCCTATAATCTGGACACATGCACCATGATCCATCCTTCTTATGCACTAATACTACTGGAGCAGAGAAAGAACTCTGACTAGGTTGAATTATACCAACCTCTAGCATTTCTGCAACCATATGTTCAATTTAACTCTTTTGGGCATAGGGATATCTGTACAGCCTAATGTTTGGAGGAACACTTCATGGAATCAAATGAATAACATTCATCATGATCATGAATAGGTGGGAGACCTTTGGTAGTCTCAAATACCTTGGAATGATCGTCCAAGACTTTTTGGAGAGCTGGATAAATAGATGATTTTGATGTGGGAACCTCCACCGAACATAATTGTGGAATTACACCTCGTTGTTCCTTCTTTAGAAGCTTTGTCATACCGTTAGAGCTGATTATCTTTCCCGATTTCCCTGCAATACCCCTTAATTCAACTTCCTTTCCTTCCATAGAAATTTCCATGAAAAGTTCTTGAAAATTAAAAGCTATTGTACCCAAGGATTGTAGCCATTGGAATCCTAGTACAACATCAACACCACCCATTGGAATGGAAAGCATTGGGCTATTCAATACATATTCTCCCATGGATAGCTTGATATTATGGCACTTTCCAAAGCAATTTATGGTTCCTCCACTTGCAACCATCACTTGACCCTTTGGTACTAGATATAGGAAGCAATTCAATTCCTTTGCTATCTTACAATGAATAAAATTATGGGTACTTCCCGAATCAATCAACACTATCACCATTTTCTTCTTGATATGTCCTTCTATCTTGATATTTTGAGGAGTGGTAATTCTAGCCAATGCATTACAACATATGGTTGGATCCATTTCTTCTTTATCTAAGGTTTGTTCCTGGACTATATCCTCTTATTTTGACATTTCTTTTTCCTTTTCTTCCTCCTCTTCACAATCTATGTAGAATAATTTATTCTCAGCACGCTTATGACCTTTAGTGTATTTTCTATCACAACTGTAATAAAGACCTTTTTCTATTTTTTCTTCCAATTGTTATGGTGTCAACCTTGTAGGTTGTGGAAGGCTAGGGGCCACAACACTTCCATCTTTATAGTTGTGAGTGGTAGGCTTCCTGGTTGCCATAATTTTGCTTTCCATTTTTCTTGCTAACCTGAATGCCTTCTCCATTGAATCAAGTTCCCAAAGGTGAACCTCATCTTTGATATTATCCTTTAAAGTACTTATGAACACATCAATCCTATGCTCCTCTGGAATATCTTTTACCCTTATGTTAAATTTTTGGAATTCCTCAATGTGCTCCATCATTGAACCCTTTTGTTTGAGATTTATCAATTGGCTAAAAAAGGTGTTGATTTTTGTATCCTCATAATGTGTTATCATTTCTTCCATAAAAGTTGCCCAAGTGACAATTTGTTTACGAGAGCAAAGCCATCGATACCATACAAACTGATTTGGTTCCAAATATAAAGTTGCAATACGTCCCTTTTGTGTGTTTTGCACATTATGGAGATCGAAAAATTGCTCCATCTGTAGTATCCATGTTCCGAGATCCTTGCCATCAAACTTCTTCATATCGATTTTTGGAACATGGTGGGTCTTAAATCCAACATTAGAGTCTATGAAATCATGATTAACATTTCTTTGTTCTCGTCATGAGTTTCCTTTACTACCCTTTCACCATTAGTGACCATTTCTTGTAGCAACTTATTCAAATTTATCTTCAATTCTTCATCTTATCATCCATGCCATTCATCTTAGCATCCACGCCATTCATCTTAGCTTCCATCTTAGCGTCCATGCCATTCATCTTAGCTTCCATCTTAGCATCCATGCCATTCATATTAGCTTCCACACCATTCATCTTAAATTTCATGCCATTCATATTAGCTTCCATGCCATTCATCTTGGCTTCATCTACCTTTAGTGAGAGCGAAATTTGTTGTAGTTGGTCTTGTAATTTTGATATATCATGTTGCATTTCTTCCTCTTCTTCATGAGTCATGCTAGTCTAGCTTTTAGGTTGCTTTCTAGGTGTTTCCATTTTCTTTCTTCAGGGAATTAATTAATGCTAATAATTCTTCACTATTCCCTTTGAATTCCTTCAAACTAATTTTTCAAACCACTCTTATGCAAAATTAAAAAAAACTACACACCTTTTTCTTTTTTCACTTTGTAAGAGCTCAATATTGAATCTCTCATATCTCTGTAACTCCGGATTTGGAATATCTAAAATCTTGTCCTATGGTAGCCCTTTGAGTCCTCTTTCAAACCCCACAAGTTTGATCAAGATTAAATTCTCCAAGGAAGAGTTATGCCAAATCTCCCACGGTGACCTGATTATAGAATAGTTCAGTAGAGCGTACTTGTATGACATGCCACGTGTCACGATTTCGACCTTAGTACCTAAAACTGATACAAAAAAAACTACATGTTGTCCTCTTTCTAAAACTTCTTATGAAATTTCAATTTGATGCTCAAAACAAAAGTTATGGCGATTTCCCCCCAGTCACCTGTTTTGAATGTAATTTAGGAGTCTGCAAAAACCCTAACTTCCTCATATCATATCTCCACAAATATAGCGAGACAAGCTTTGAAATTTGGACCCGAAGTTCAGAATGATTTAGGCTCAAATGGGTTTTTTGTAGCTTCTGAAACATCGCATAAAAAAAGTTATAGTGAAAATTCCACGCTGACCTATTTGGAGTAGCAAAACCCTAGAATCCAAAGCTCTGATACCAAATGTTATGAAACCAGCTCAAAAAACGATAAAAAATATAGATCAACACCTTAGAAATAAGCCTCTTCGAGGGGAAACCTCCATTACATTACACAAATGAACAATTCTTAGATGATTCAAATGACAAAACCTCCTTTCTATATATAGGAGTCTAAGGGGTCACAATATAACCAAGTCGGCCTAACAATAATAATATAAAGGCACAAAAATAACAATAGAGGGATTCTATGGGGCACAATAATAACAATATGGGGACAATAGGGGCACAAAAATAATAATAAGGGATACAATGACGATAGTAATGGGGGAATCACTAATATTATAGGGACCTAACACCCTTTCCTTGATACCCCATTTTCTTCAACAATTTTGATTTAATCCCTGTAGTATGTTTCTCAAAAGAAGCGAAATCATCATCATAAAAAGAACATGAAATTGAATAATCACTTTTCACCTCAGGCTTTTTATTTTCAAGTTCTCCTCCTTGGTTTGTAATTGAGATTTTAACCTTTGTTTCTCCTCCTTTTCTTCTTGTAGGATTCTCCTTAGTTCAACATTCTCCACTTGAATTCTTTGGTTGATATCTTCGAGCTCTTGGAGCCTTGTAGTCTTTGGTGCCCTTTTCATCTTTGGCATAAGATTTGCTGAAATATTTGTCTCATCACATATTGGAACCTAAGTTAATAGGTCCATATCCCATAATTTTGAGGACTGCAATCTTCATCTCATCACCTGAGTAAGATCCCAGGTCAATTGGTCCAACACTTGCAAATCCTACAAATGGGATCTTTGCATCATCCTCTGGTTTAGATTCTTTGTTTTGTTGCATGGTAGTGACTGTCTTATGCTTCTCTTTTCTGCCATTCCTCTTTGGTCTCAATTCTAGATTCAATTTTCAAGAATGCTCCCCATCATGCCATTATTTCTCACAGTTATTATAATATGGATTTGATTCCTTTCTCTTAGTCGTTGTTGTCCTCTTTGGGTGCTCATCTTTCTCATGCTTCCCCTTTCTTTCAAGATGTACAACCTTCACACTAGCTTCATCAAGAATTTTGGGATCAAATAATAACAATGAATGACGCAAATAACTATGCAAAGAGCCAATATATTTCATAGATGTCTCAAGAGAGTCCAATGGAACATTCAATTCTAATGCTTATTTTCTAAACTCCTCTGTAAAATTTTGAACATTTTGACCTTTAATTTGTTTGAAAATTTTCCATTCCATCATCTCCTTCTGTCTATAGTCCAATGGGTAAAATTGTCCTCTTAAAGTAGTAACAAACTCGGACCAAGATGAAAGAAGTTTACAATCACTCTTACCACCTTTCTATAGCTTACTTTCCCGTCATATGAGAGCAGTGCCACTTAATCGAAGGGATGGTAATTGCATTTGTGCCTCGTCCTCTTTGATTCGTTGTATGCAACAATATACTTCGACTTGTCTGATCCAATTATACAACTTTTCTGCATTAGATTCTCCACTAAACATAAGTAAATTAAACTTGAAATCCAACTTGAAAAGGGGCTTTTTATGAGCTTTTCTACCTTTAGAATGATGAGAAGAGGAAGAAGAATAAATTTCACTAGAAGATGGAGAGGGAGGTTCAGGAGAGGGATCTTCTCCTCTACCTTCATGACATGGTCATCTAGTCCTTCTTTCTTCTCTTGTTTTTCCATTATCTTCTCATATTCTGCAAACAATTTATCCAATTTTTCTGCTATGTTCTAGAATATCTTGTGGTAATTTATCTCTTCCTCCAACCGAGCATCTTCATCTACCATTTCCATTCTTCGTGTTGCACACCCCACTTCTAGATCAAAGGAATTAATTTTTCCTTCACCTATTTGGATCTTTTCCCTGGTTATCATACACTTGCAATTCACATCAACAAGAAGACTTCTTTGATACCAACTTGATCCAGATTATCTCAGCTACCAGAATTAACCAAGATATTTTACTTATGTTATGTTAGCAGAAGTGCATGTGAAGGAGTATGAAAAATCACATGTGCATAATTTAAAGAAGAGGAAACATAAGGCAAACATCAAATCACATAACACACATAACTTGATAACAAAGTTCACCTAGTGTGGGTTATGTCTCTGGGCTTTTCTCAATGTGGGGAGGCATGTTTCATTAATCTTCAATGAAATGAAATTATATGCATGTACAGAAAGACACCTTATACCTCCACTTCTGGGGATGGTCTAAAAATGCACACCTCTACTAAAGAAATGGATTGCATTGTTGAATTCCTAGTGAAAAATCATGAAAAATGACTGTAAACTTGACCCCCTTCAGCCTCGATCAAATCTAGACACCTGGGAATCTCAAAGATTTCCCCCAAGATTCCAATCTGGAGATGGGAAAAAAAATCACTACGTAGATGAAGAAATGGATTGCACAACTAAACTCCTGGTGAAATTCAGGTTCAGATGAGTATAAACTTGACCATGTTTTGTTCTGGTGACCTCTGGAGCTCTAGGGAATCTTCTCGATTCCTAGCAATATTCCCTCACAAGAATATTCCCTATCTCGGTCATCGGGTGCGCATGATTTCTCACAAGGTTTCATAGGGTCAGTCGGGTTCTTCTCTTAGTTGGGTTCTGCTCCCCCAGTGTCTTCCAAATTGTGAGTTTAAATATTATTTTGTGCGCAAAATTTTCAAAGTGCTCGAAAGGTGTGATGGATATGGTCGGAAAGTGGGATCGTTGGGTCATAGGAGGTCAGGGGTCCAAACTCCATGACCTTCCTGTCGGCATATATGTTTTTGTATTAACATAACCCGTCGGCCTTGTGCCACTTGCCAAACTGTTGGCGGTTGGAATTTAACATAAAATAGTATGGTGTCTGATTGATTATTTGTGTTGTTTATTTGTTTTTGGTGGTCATCCAGTGGGCATCGGCAGTCCAGTTGGCAGTCTCACCGGGCGGGTTCGACTCCCTCCATTGATTTATATGATATTTAAATAACCACCCTGGGCCAAACGATGGGGTTTGACCAACTGCCGACTAGTGGTTAATTTTTTATTATTATTTGAAGTCCCAATAGTGATTTTTCCCACCAACTTCTTCAGAGGTAATTGGAAAAATTAACGAGGCAAAAATTTGGTTTCCATTGATTGCCACGAAGGTGCAAAATGTTAACTTGTTACTAAAATTGATAGATTGTTGACTGGGTGCCACGTGGTGTAACCTAATTGGATTATACGATTGACTGTGCCGCTAACTATGTTGCTGACATCATGTTGATGTCACCTACTATGTGTCACATTTTGATTGGTTTCCTATTGATTGTACCACCACATCATCATGTTGATGTCAGCATCCATATTGTTGACATCAGCGTCACGTCTGATTCATGTGGGTCCTACCTACAAAAATTTTGTTGTTTCCTAAAAACTTCAGCAGTCCATAGCTTTCTCATATGATGTCAGATTGAGGTGTTGTTCACGTCGTTGGATTTAGAATGACTATCTTTTCGATTTGAGATAGTTTCATTGAATTCCGGGGACTTCAAAAAATTAGCCTTTTAGGATCCTCCTGGATCAATAGGGTTCCACATCAGAACCACAGTTGGGTCAACCTAACCATTATCAGCATGCCCATTCTATGGTACTACATTTGCAATAGTCTATAGTTGCAAGAAGTGAGTATTGAGTAGTGGGGAAAGCTTTGGTACTTCAAGTTCCATTCTTTACCCACCCTCATCTTTGGTTGTTTATTTAGTGTGTAGCAATGTGTATCAACCCCTGAAATCCTTTCACACATAGGCTTACAACTTATGGTCAATGTCGGTCTCGACAATTGTGAACTTGTAAAAGAATGGGTGAATTGGGTCCTATAAAGCAAGAAAGGGCAATACCTTGCACCCATGTTCTTAACGTTTATGGCCCAAGGGCCTAAGGCTTGAGCCTCAACTCTATGTTCATTATAAAAAAGAGTTGGCCCAAACCACCAAACTTTGGGGAGTTATTGCCCACATCTTGAAGCCCCAAACTCTTGATTCTAATAGGTTAACTAGTACATAGAGATGTTTGAGCTATACATTAAGTCATGATATTTAGAGATCAATTGTATGGACATAAATACATAATCCCTCATATCCATCGCGAGAACAATAATGGAAAACATAGTTTAAGCATGCATTAATTTTAGGAGCATACAGTATATCATTCCAATAATGAGCATAATAGTGAATGTCACAGCTCAGACATTCATCTACATTCATCAACACACAAGATTTTGCACCATTCACAACATAACAAGGAATATCACAATTCATAAGTAAATATGCATGAAAAATTTATACTTATCTATGTGTTTAAAGATGGCTAGAAACTAGAGGAGGTACTTCAATTCTGCACCCAACCATAGGCCAAATACACTACAACCTTTCTTTTAGTTAACCACCCCCAAGCTAGATCCATATTCTGTGATGCTTTCTCAAGGGACTTCACACCGAAGGTTTCAAATAGGCATTTAGAGATGGAGTTCATTGTTTAGGTGGTTTATCAACTATCCTTTGATAGTAAGCACCATAATAACTCACTTACTCTCCTTAGTCCATTCATAGGTATTCACCCAATAACCAGATGGGGTATTTCTTAGTCAAAGAGATTGAATCCACTTTCGAGGAGATTTATCAAGTGTCTTTTCATAGCAAGCACCACAAGGATCCACATTCCACTGTCTAGGTGGTTACCAACTCTCTAGTAGGAACCTCAATGAATTATATTTCCTTGTCAGTGGTTTATTAGCTGTAGAAAAAGCACCATAGTGATTTTGTCATCCACTAAGCCTCCCATTAACCATATAGGAATATACACATGGTCTAATGGCCTTAAACACAAAACATGGGGATTAACACCCGAAATTCACAAAGGATGGAGCTCAACAATTATTCCATGACTGCATTGGCTTCATTCTACTATGTACCATAGCACTGTGCTATTCAATATAGTCCTAGACACTTCCCACAATAGAAATCAACCAAATACAAAGAAGCATAAGGGAAACTCGATCAGGAAGAAGAAGCTCCTACATTTATTTGTTGTGCATAATTATACTTCCCTCTACATCCCTTCATGTTCAAAAAAGGCACAATATCCCTTCTCTTCTCAATCAATTTACTGCTCTCACTGAAAACTCTTCTATGTTCTCCTTCCACTACACCACCATCTCCTAAGTTCTTATTTTCTTTTATGAAGAGTCATTCTTTACCCATCCATTCATAGAGCTTCAAGGAGAGATGGGAAACATCCTAACCCATCACCACTCTTATCTAATATCATAATTGTTGTTAGGTAGTGATAGCCTGAATGGGCTAGAAGTTACTCCAACCACAACTTCCAAGGAAATTTTGTGGCTTTTCAAACAAGCTATCTCCCTCTTCCCATATAATCATAGATTTATGTCATCCTCTCCTCAACCGATCATCTAAGTTTACATTTATTTTTTGAGTTTAGAGTCAAGTTTCTCAAGCCAACTATGACTCTTACACTAGTATTACACAACCATGTATACAAAATACAAGGGTAATGACCAAGGGATGTTACAAACAAATTTCTTTGATTTTTAATTTGAACCTGTTAACGGTGCTGGACCCACTAACATGTAAGGGGATCCCCCCGGTAAGAAGTCCCAATTAGACCTCAGACCGTTTGGTGTAGGAGTCCCAACAGTGGGTTGTACAATAATGCCTTGACTATGCTTTCGGACAAAGGCAAGTAAGATGTCTCTGTTGGTAGCAAGGGTGTGACAATTGCATCAAGCCAAGGAAGGTGCATGAGAGTTTCCAACACATTTAGGGTGAGGTCTATGCGCCGCTTGGAAACCTGTAATAGTATGCAGCTTGCAAGGGGACACATGAGCAAAGATGCATCACAAGCTATAAAGCAAGTTAGCGAGCAATCCAAAGTGATGGTTAAACCAATAGCACATTTCATAAAGATCCATCCATACTTATACAGAATATTCCATACATGCATGCGTAAGCAAACAAATACATATATCATTTAGAGTAAACTAGATAGCATAGAATACAATACAACATATGCATGAAACATGTTGGCTTTGTTATATTAAGTGTAAGTTCCAGTCATACAATATATCCATTTCTAACCACTAGTTCCAACAACGGAACGTTATAGCCACAACTGCCTGCTCCTCCAAAGAGATATACTAGCTTTGTGCAATGGAGAAGCCAAGGCTCGTTACAACACTGTCCAAGCTCTCTCCAAGATAGTCTTATCGGAAGCTTGACTGACCAAAAGCCTTTATAATGAGTCATGAGGTTCTATTTATAGAAAAGGATGGGGTGACCCTTGGCATTCCCCTTTGTGACAGTTCATCTGCCCTCATGCCTCCTCATCTACTCTATGACTATTACATCCAACCATTGACACTTGAACTTCCACTTGACACGACATTACATTACAATGCACATGTGCTCATGTGAGACAAAATGGCTTGAGAAAGCCATGCAAGACATCAATGACACTCAGTCCATTGTGGTGAGACAAACTCTTTGACATGATTGTGATAGTGAAGGTGGTGAGCTAATGCTAAGCTTGGTCATCCGTGATGGTGTGCATGCACCCCATGGTGACATCTTGTTGAAGCAAACTCTTGCCTCTATTGCATCTAGGTGCATTGGTATGGCTCCTTCATCCAACTCATCTTCTAGCATGCACATGGTCTTCTTGGTGCAAATGAACTGGCAACACACTGATGCATAGTGTTCGTGTTAATCTTCCAATGTGTGCTGGTGGTCATGTGCATCAATTGTCAACTACATGTTCAACTCTAGTTGGAATTGCTTCTTGTCTTCGCCTTGGTGAGTGTGCTGAATGGGTTGGATGGCATGTGTGCACACAATGACATGCATGCTACTGAATCCCTTGCATGTGATCAACAACACTACTCACCATGTCTACTTCGTGCCAGCTGCTAGGATGAATCTATAACTTGTACGGGTGCAGTTTCATCCGTGAGTGTATGTTGCGCCCCATGTAGTTCATGTTCCTGCTACAACTCGTTCACTTGTCTATGTAGCTCATGTTCTTCCTTGAGTTGCTACTTCAGCACATTCAACTCCTTCTTTGTGTCACTCTCTGTCTTTGCACGATCTCCATGTCGCTCTGTCACCTCATAGCCTGAGTCTCCAAAGTTTCTTTCATCATCAGTGGATCTGCTTGATCTTGCAACTTTGTTTCACCTCTATGTTGTCAGCAACCTTCCTCTTACATTCGTTACATCTGGTATGCTGCCTTCAGCTAATGTTCATGATGTTGCTCACTATGATGCTACTTCCATCATATCCTGATGTCCTTGTCTATGAACAACTTTATGTATTCGTGGACAAGAAATTTCATAGACACTTGATTAACTGCATCCCCAAGTGTGCTCTGAATGGTGTCTTCATCTCTACTATCCGTGAAACCATTGTACCTATACTACTGAAAGGTAGATGAACACCTACAATACCTGGAGACATGGAAACACTCATGGCAAGAAATCTATCAGTCGAAAACCAAAATAAACTTGAGAACTGACTTGCAACATACCTGGATGGCTGATCATAAAGGTCGTGCAATTTCCGTCAGGAGATTAGGAGACTGACTGCCAAGACTGCGCAAGGCATAGTCTGGGCTACTAGAAAGATGATTGACTATTGGAACTACGCAATGCACAGTGTAGTATGGATGTTGACTGCTAGAATTGTGCAATGCGGAATATCAATAGGTCATGGCTACAGGCTCAGTGACTGCATTGGGCAATTTTCTGGGCCATCAGTCACTATCCCTGAGAAATGCGCAAAACAATCCTGGAGGATAGTGTCTGGGCAGACATGCACAATTCTGGAGAGGAAGACAGGGCCTTCCTTCCCCAAATTGCATAATTTTGTGTGAGGGAAGGTAGAGTATGGGCTAAGGTTGGCTAGACTCGCCAACGGGCAACTGAAAGCAAATATGACAATGAATGCATGGCGACACTAAGTGAAAGCAGAAGTGATCGACAGTGCATGTAAACATTGAATGAAAGATTCAATAAACAGATCAACATGCACGTGTGTGAAGCGAGTCACTGAATCAAAAAACATTCGTGCAAAATAGTTTCATGCATACAACAACAGTGAGATAGCAACAAAAACTAAAACAATGCTAGTAAAATATAGCATGTATCAAAACGATAGCAAGCACTCACTGAAATCAAGCTAATAGTGTTCACACGAAGCGAAACACAAAAAGCGCCAGAAATGCAACATAAGACATGGAAAGTGGGCTTACCCCAATACAGTTGAGCTGAATGTGTGGATAGCTCCTAGATACGATGTGGGATGTCATAGCTACATGATTGATGTGAGGAATGAGCTATGTGGTGTCCAATTGATGATTTTTTATAAAATTGAGGTTGTGACGTGCATGCCACAAATCTAGGGAAAGTGACACTTGGTGGGAGGTTTCTGAAATGATCCTTGCATGTAACCTCCAACTACCAAAAATAGATCCCTGAAACAAGGGATTCTTTTGCATGTTTCCTTGGGAGAAGTAGCCCATGCCTGCAACTTTGTTTTTCTCGTTCCTAGAGGGAACCGATCAACTTAGCTACACATGCAAGATACTGCTCAACTGCTGGAAGAAAATGCACATTTCTGGTTGGGAGTTGGGCTAGTTGCTCGGAATATTTGTGCAATTTCTAGGCAGAGCAGCTAACTGCTGCCTAGATTTGTGAAAATTATGGGTTGAGCAGCCCACTTGGGAAGGATTGCACAATTTTATGGGTGAAGCTTGCTCAGTAGAATTGCACAATTCTGGGGCCCAACATGCTGCCATTTAAGATTGTGCAATTTCTAGAGCGAAGGCTAGTTTCCCTCCAGATTTGCCTAATTCTTGAAGGATTTGCTCAGCCTGCTGCTGGACCAAGTCCGGATGAACAACCTATGAGGGAAATGCATCAAGGTTTGATAGACAGACTGTCTTTGTGCAAGAAAATCAATGGAGCTTGTGTACTTGATGAAGCAAGACATGTTGTTATGAAGGTTGGTAGGGAGGCTAAAAAATGAAGCTAAGGAAAAACTTTGGAGGGTGGTTGTAGTTGCTACAACGCTTGGTGACACACTAGTAGAACTCCAGCTCTCTAAATGGACCTTGTTCATGAAAAGCAAGTCTAACACCTCTAGAAGTATCGTAACTTGATTGTAAGATATAGCATCCGCCAAGCTCTTGGTCAATTGACACACATTGCAAGCCAAGTCAACACAGTTGTTTCAATTGGGGTTGAGGGGTATATTAATGCACAAGCATTATAGTCATCATAGACTTAGTTTCATCTCTGGTGTTGCTCCACTGCCAGCAAGCCTAGGTAGTGCCTGGGTGAAGTCACATAGGAACACAAGCATGGATTCACTTCCAGCGAGCCTGGTTAATACCCTGGTAGAGTTACTTGCATCACCTCTTTGCGCAAGAAGCATTTCTCTTCTTTCACCTTATTCACTTTCTTTCTTTTTCAAACTTTTTCACTTTTTCATTTTTTCATTTTTCATCTTCACAATTGTGCATAGCACTTATTCATTTCAGAGGCGGAAGAGGGATCTCAAACTATTGAGAGTAGAAGAGGTTGTTCCTATAGAGAAGTAGTTTATTATACCTCTGATGTGCCTGTTAAGGTTTTCCCCCTCACCTTACTCTACTTGACTGGGCTGACAAGGGTTAACCCAAAAGCAACCGACAGGAGTAGGTGATACTAGTTAGCACGCAAGCGTTGTGTTTCCACCAAGGTTCACTTCGAACAGTATGTATTTTCCTTCGAGGTATCATGGACTAAAAGTAACAAGTTCTTCATACAGAGGCAAGATGATAGATAACCAAGTAGTGATATTTGTATGTGGCCTCTTGTACTTCACCCAGCTTTTTTCAAGAGTCATACATGGTTTCATGCAAAACTAACCTATGAACAAAACAAGCAAACAAACAATAAAGCAAAGCAGTAGCAGAAGCAAAAGCAAAAGCAAAGCGAGCAAGAAAATAAGCGAGCAAGTGAACAAACCAACAAAGTAAGTAAACAAACAAGAATGCAAGAAAACATATTAAAGGAAAACACTACTCCTACTCCTAAGCTAATGGTGCATGGGCCATCTCACGTGAAGTGATAATTTCAATGCAGCCATTGATGCACTGGTTGACCCATGTTGGTGAATGCATGGTTTGCGAACAAGACAATTGTGCGAACCAACAAACAAGAAAGATGTAACAATGAATACGAACACACTCCGAGTTTACGAGCGACCAAAGAACAAAGATAAGTGATAATGCATGACATGCACTTTGTGGAGCTGCCATGGTGTTGTGCTACATTGTGTGCGGATGTTGAGTGTATGAATTCTCTTGACTATGACATGAAATCAAATGTGAGAGAGGTAGACCACTTACGTTGTGCATGTGTGATTGTTGTGTAAGATTCCTCCAATGCATGATCTATGGAGTCATGTAGTTTGAGTGGAGGAAGTGAAATATGGGTGTTTAGTTGATCTTCAATGCAAAGTAGAGAGTGATAAGGAGCCTTGAGTGTTTCAAGAATTTCCTGACCGGAAGTGAAAGCAACCTCAAGACATCGAGGGCCTGACATAACCATCAACTTGGGCTGAAGTGCCTCGACAGTCTGCGGGGTTTCAACTTCGTTGACAGATAAATCATCGTAGACCAATGCCTTGGACAGATTAACAATGATTGAATCAACATCGTGATCATATGAGGAAGTGGATAGATCATGACAACCAAGATCAGAAAATTCAAGATGTTTGTCGGCATCATCCTCATGATTTGATGAATCAGGCAAAGGGGTAGATGAGAAGCAAAGATGTTCACCCTCTATGTTTTCCGAAATGATAGATGAAAAATTGGACGAATTTCTAGAAGAAGATGTGTCCTCTCTGCACTGTGATGATAGACTGACATCTAATGTGTCCTGTGAATGATCGGAAGTAGAAACATCTAGAAATGGGTTTTCACAGGGGAAATCAGCAATGAAAGAATCACAAGGGATGTCAGAATGAAGTGGATGAGGCATGGCTGGAAGGGAGTCATCCTTCACCATGAGTTATTCATTAGATTCCCGCACACACTCATCATGAATGATGGCACAAGTTGGCTACATAACACCAACTCCATCGACAACTTGACCCTCGTTCACAACAGGTGAGGATTTCGAAATGGGATAACACAAGACAGTACAATCCAGAGAATTAACAGAGCATGAGGACAAAGGTTAAGGGAATGAATCCACATGACAACTAACAGACTTGCAAGCCAAATCTGCACAGATATCAAGAGCAGATGGGGTGGGAGGATGTGACAGTTCAACAGAGGTGTATGCATGATCTCCCACATCACTCCGTGGTGGTGGAGCTATTTGATGATGTGAAGGCAGACAGTCACTTGTGGCAGCTACTATGCCTACTCCTGATTGCGCAGTTCCATGACCGGACTATGAGTGGGATACGAGTGATTTTAAGAATTATGGATTTTCAGATATGTAAAGAAGATACTCAAATCTCCCATCGATAAATTCCCAATCAATACAATCTTCGGGGAATTGGTATGCAAGATTACAAAAGCGTGTGTGTGAAACTGCTCAACGGATTCATCGGGTGCTTTTAGTTTCAAAATTTCTTTGTTGAGTGCTTTGCAGTCAAAGTGATTGAAAGCACGGCCTATCTCTGCGACTAGATGTTTAGTCAATTTAGTGTTCCTAAATTGATGTCATTAATTGTCAACCCGGGGCTTGTAAGCTAATGAAGTGAAGGTGTACTATATGTACTTAAGCAACCTCTTAGAGCTTTTTGTCGTTTGGGGTGTTGTTTGTGGTTAATTTATCTTCCTAAGATGGAGTGATGTATTTATAAATAGATGAGTGATGGTGTGTGTAAGGTGAATTCTAGATGAGTGAAGGTGTGTGATTAGTGGTTTCTAACTACTTGCTGAAAAGGAAAACTTGAAGGAAATAAATGAATTAAAATGAACTGAAAGCAAAGAACCACTTTCTAATGGCATTAGACACCATTCATGCTGCTGCAATAAAAGGTAAGAAAATCACTTAAAAGACCAATGATAATGTTTATCTCTTCCTAACTCTCTGCCTCTAACACATAGTACTGTGTAAGACACGATTAGGAAGTAGCTAAAGATAAGTCTAAGAAATGATAAAAATGAAAAAAATCTACTTTAAAGACTAGTTATAATGTTTTGCTCTTTCTAACTCTCTGCCTCTAACACATAGTACTGTGTAAGACACGATTAGAAAGTAGTTTAAAGATTAGTCTAAAAAGTACCCCAAAGCTGGCTGCAAGTTATTAGTATTTTGATCTCAAAAAGATAGACAATTTATAATAAAGAGACCATTCATATGTTGGCAAACAGAATTGAGAAA
>APFE030291502.1:0-13264 GCA_000404065.3 Pinus taeda | reverse complement strand
ATTGCAGGTGGGCTAGAACCTGCAATCCAAAGATTGGTTTGTGGTTACCTCGGCCATATCCCTATCAGGAGCCTAGGGACAACCTGAGTGATAACATAATGGCGACTCCGCTGGGGAACCTCCTCAGATAAATTCATTAAACCATTCTGCAGCTCTACAGAGGAAGAAATCGACTTGTAAAAGCTTCGGTCAACCTGTACCTGTGTAATCCACTAGGGATTCAAGCGCTTTGTTCATTTCTATAAACCCCACTGGAGAAAGTGCTCCTGTTCTTCATAGTTTGTCAAGCTTAGTTCTGGTCTTTGATGGTGGACAGAGATCAGGCACTTCAAAGTCTAGGCATCCACCTGGCAACTTCACTTCAATTTCAATCAAAGGCTCCACTGAGGAACGAACCAATTTTATAGCCAAGTATTCCATGTTCCCAAGTATTAACCGTGAGAGAGAATGACCAATTTCTAGGAGGATCTCCCATTTGATGAAGCTTTAGATGAATGCAGAGAAATTTTATCAGAGTTTGACCTTAATGAAGAATTTTTTAGAGCAATATTGTCAAAAATACCAGGCGGCTAGAATAAGATTTTCCTTGAGTTAGTTGTTGAAAAATATGAGAATAAAATCGAACTCTTGGAAGCTTAGATACAAACGTATAATTTCCGCGACCCTAGGGAGTTTTACCAGAATCTTCCTCCCCCAGCCCACAGGGAAATAGTGATATCTCGTGAATTACAGTTTGAGTTTTATTTGGGTTTCAAGGCAAAGACAGAAGGACTAGCTGCTAGGCTCATTACCGAAGATGCAATGACTCCATCTGACCGAGAAGACCCAGAATCATGCCGAAGTCTCCCTTTTCCAACTCAGGAGGAAACATTGTTACCTGATGACCTACAGATTTTGTATGATTCTATTGTCAAGATGGGGACAGAAGAACTAGCTGCTAGGCTCATTACCTAAGATGCAACTACTCCATCTGACCCAGAAGACCCAAAATCCTGCCGAAGTCTTCCTTCCCTAACTCAGGGGGAAATACTGCTACTTGCGGACTTACAAACTATGTATGATTCTATTGTCAAGAGAGAGACAAAAGGGTTAGCTGCCAGGCTTACCACCGAGGACGCAGCCACTCCATTTGATCAAGAAGACCCAGTAGAAGTTCTCTCACATGATGATTTTATTGACCCTATTGCAGACTACATGGAACTTCTGCTTGACCCAAGTTCTTTAGCATGCTTTCTTAGTGAAGACCAAATACATCAACAGCAACAGTTATATGCCACAACTTTGATTATGAGGGCATATACCCGAATGATGCTTTTACGTTTAGAGACCATCAGTCAGCAAGTTCATCTTGTTTCTCAGTTGCTTAAGTGGCTACACTGGTTGTTTGATCTCACCTAACAGCAAAGTAATCGCCGGTTAGGGTAGGTAGGTAGGAGGAATAAGGCAGTCGGAGAAAACAATTTTGCAGAAGATAGCTAACTAAAGGCCAAGGCGTTCTGACCTGCTATTCTTGACTTCTCGCAAGGAGAAGCCATCCCCAAGTGGAGCCACTATTAGCTTCTTGCTGCAACAGGTTATTCATATTTCATGATTGACATTTTACAGGCCAAATATGTCGTACTTTGCATGCTGCAATGCTCCATATTTTCTTAACAGTATCCAAACGAAGAAGGCTACTTCAAGTTCATTCAATTTCCGTCCAAATTTTTTAAAGTTATCCTGGTATCGCCAATGTTTCAGTTAAAGGGAGGTCCAAACAGCTTAATCTTGGTCTCCCTAGGTTTAAATTTCCTATTTTAGAATGTAGAGAATGTAAATCTGTCCAAACAGTTTAATCTTGGCAGATTCTTAGATAGGTAGAGAAGCAGAGGAGCCCAACAGCTTAATCTGGGCCCTCGGAAGAAATAAGGGTAGCATGTAGATAGGAAAGCATCAAAAGAAAAATGAATGATGGGTTTGCAAGTCTAAGTGCACCCTAATCAAAAGAATAAAAAATGCTAGGTAAGTAGGCTGGGTAGGTAGTTCTGAGGTTGCTTAATCCTAATTGCTAATAAGTTCCAAACTTTCAGGTGTCATCTCATTCAGGACACAATCAGCAAGAAATTTTGTGCGAGAAACTCAAAGAGGTATAACTAACTCCCCTTCTCTGCTTTCCCCAATCATTAAATAACTTCCCCAAAAGAGGTCAAGATCTACTTGACACCTCTTAAGTTCCATCATTTTCATAACACTAGCTTGAGTAAAGATCTGCTTAACTCAAAGTTGTTCCATACTTTCTCTAAAGAATGGTCCTACCCCCTTGTAGCAGCCTAAGCTCTCCGAAACTTAGCGCTTTCTTACCACCTCCATATTAACCACTAACATTATTATTTAGCTCCCTATTTTTCCCGTCCCCATATTAATATTGAGTAAATTTCCCCTACGTAATATCCCTCCCCCTGGTTGAAAATAGCCATAAGCACCTGGGAATTGCTCTGTTTACCAGAAACTAAGCAAGAACCCTTGACATTCAGACCATCTCCCAGATACAATGGACTCCTTCCAGAGTATAAAATCCCTCTCAGGTAATCGGACCCCTTCCGAAACCTCAAAATGCCCTTCGCACCCACCTACTTACTCTTTCCGCCAAAAATTTACACTCCGCAGAACCTTAAAGCCAGATCGCATCACAAGATTGCACCTTCCTCTCCATGCAAGTACTGACCCATCCGTCACCACCTGGCATGATATCACGATATCGGTGGTCGGCGGTTGTAAGCGCCAAATGCCCAACTTAAGCACCCTCCGTTCATCGCCGATGCGACATTGCGATCGCATCGGAGCTAGTTCATCGCATTACCTCTAGTATCAGCACCTCATCATGTCATCCTGTACCAGGGACCCACCACAGTTGACGTCATTTGCCGTACAGCTGACGTCAGCAGCCACAAAGCCGAAACTTCACGCAGAAAGAAAAATCGCACTTCGGAGCTCCAGAACAAGAAACAGAGGTAGTTTTCGATGCGCGATTACGCGCTTCGCTACGGGAAATAGGCCGTTTCGAGGAATCTTCGAGGAATCTTTTGATTTATTAGCCCCTTGTGCACCGAAAAGCCCGAAAATCGCCCGATCGTGCCAAAGGGATCTGCTTTAAAGACAACAGCAAATCAATGACAGTGTTTAAAGTGTATCAGATCAAATCATCAGGCGTCAAGCGTGTCAAAGAGTATCAGTCGACGGTGGAAGCCATCAATGTAGCAGCAAAGAGTATCAGTGAAAATCTTGAGCAGCAGCCCGAAGCAGGAGAACATTTAAGCTTCCAGCAAATTCATAGAAAGAGCGTAAAGGCACTTGAAACTCTCAAATCATAATTATTGCACATTTAACTCACACCAAAGAAGAACTGCAGTTCCCAAAGCACAATCATTCCAACAGCACCGCATCTAGCCCCCAAGGGCCACATTGTCACCTTTTCTGATTCAGCTGCCCCTAGCGCAGCCAAAAATATTTACTTGCATTTAATTCAGCAAAAACACTATAGATTTTTGAAGAAGATTTTTCTAGCAGACATTTTAGGTAGGTTGTATGATGTTTTATCGAGATTATTGCTTAAAATACCAACCACTGAAACAATGTTGTGAGGGGTTGGTTGGTTGGTAGTAGTAGTTGGTCAGTCTCCTTTCCAGCATTTTCTCTGAGCAGAGACTCGCACTGTAACTGTCATAATTTCCATAATCAAAGATTGCTGAAAGCATGGATTGCGAAACTACTTGGTGTTTTCTCTTGGCCAAGGAATGATCTGGGAATTCCTGCACTTCTACATGATCCAATAAGTGTTTCTCTCCTCTGTTTACTTTTATGTTTTTTACCACTGCTCCGCCTTCTAAATTGCAGGAAAAAATAATAGCTTAAGATTTGTTTCAGTACACCTTAAGTTCAATTTCTGCGTTTATCGATGTTTTCTTCAGAAATAGTTATGAGCATGTATACTTAAATGATCTTGTTTACGCTGTTTCTTTCACATATGAGTGCATGTTTAGGAATTCATAATTGCTCCTCGATCCCATTCATCCATTTCTCCTCTTTCTTAGCATGATGAAATGATTCTCCTTTGCCTTTCATCCCTGATGTTCATTCCATACTTTCAGCAGACTGATAATTGTATCCTGTGTGGCTATCCCGCTCCGTATCCCCTTGTGACCAAGAAAATGCTCGCAAGCCTCAATCCGTGACTCCATGCCCAATGGTTCGAAACTTATCACACCTTCCAACCAATCTCAAACAACACTCCCTTGAAGCCAGAAAGCTAGCCTAAAATCATCAACAAAAGTTGAATCATAAAGAGAGAGCCCTCTCCGATTGTAGGTGGGCTAGAACCTGCAATCCAAAGATTGCTTTGTGGTTACCTCGGCCGTATCCCTATCAAGATCCTAGCGACAACCTGAGCGATAACAGGAATTTTATGTACTTCTCACACAATTTCATGAACTCGCCTAAACTAGAATGTTTTATAGGAAACACTTCACAAAAATTTGTACTCATCTTTAGTTAATGAGAAATAAATCGTTGGTTGTTTCTTACTACTCCATGTCACAATCCTGGACCTATGTCTAAATGCATATCCTGAATTCTGTATTTTGTTATTAGGATTTCTGGCCCAATTTGAATCAAAATAGCCTGTGAAATAAACATTTAAATCATCGTTGTATTTAATAACAAAGTTATCAATTCCTTTTAGATACTAAAAGAAATGTTTCACTACTTTCCAATGGATTTCAAGAGGTTTGGTCATGAGCTGACTTAGGATGTTAACTGCATATGCCATGTCTATCTTAGTTGTGGTGACATAGTTTAGACTTACCACTACCTAAAGATAGAATGTTCCATCCACCTCTCTTGTCACATCATTTCCGTGGAGTTTGGAATTATGTTATAATGATATTGATACTTCCATACATTGTTCCATTTTGAATCTTTTGAGTACTTGTCTAGTATATTTATTTTGTGTAACCAACTCATGACCAACTTCTCTTCATATTTAAGGAGTTGAGTAGTAATGCAATTCAATATTATCTTTCATTTCAAACACCTATGAAAATTGTCCCTTATATTTATTAGTTAACCTCAAAGCATTGTCCATTATAATCATATCCTCAACCTATAGGGTAATCATAATAACATGCCCCTTTTGATCTGATCTAATATATAGATTATGGTCACTTTTGCTTCTCATAAATCCATTTTGAAGAAATAACGAATCAGTGTTCACATACCAAGACCTTAGTGCCTGTTTTAGTCCACATAAAACTTTCTTTAATTTGCAAAGAAAGTGCTCTTGACCCTTTTTAACAAACCCTTATGACCAAACCAGATATACTTCCTCTTTTAGTTCCAAATCAAAATAATAGACTTAACATCTAGTTGATGTAATTTCCATTTATGTTCTGTAGCTAAAGTAATCATCAATCTAATTGTATTTAACTTAGCTACATGTGGAAAATATTATTCATAATCAATTCTTTGTGAGTATCCTTTTGAAGCTATCATAACCTTATATTTATCTACACTCTACCATATTTAAGTTTTGGTTTGAATAGCCATTTGGATCTCGTGGGTACAATTTTTCAGGAAATTATGTTGATTCCCAAGTATCATTTTTCATTATCGATTCATATCCTTCAATCATTGAATCTCTCCATTTTTTAGGCTCATTAGCTTCTTTAAAGTTCAAATGTTTTACGACATCATTGATTTCATCATTAGTGCATAATCTTTAAATTTTACTGGTGGTTGAGTTTGACTAATTTCCCTTCCGAGTGCTTCGCTTATTTCATCTCTCCTCCCACTTCACATTGAATATTTTCAGCCTCTTAGTGTGTTATGGATGTTAGAGGTGTCCACGTCACTAGATTGTTCCTCCTCCTTCTATTCATGTTTATTACATCAAACTATAGCCTTATAATTTGATTAACATAAATCATCAACTGAGGATAGCTAAGCTTGTGAGAAGTTGCGCAAAATATATGTAGGCTTAACAGTGTGAGTGTTGATTAATCTAGCTAGTCAGTCATACAAAACTAATGACTCTTTCCTACATCAACCACCTGGCAAAAAAGGCTATAGAGAAGATAAAAAATCCGTCTACAACTGTTAGGATTGTTGATGATGATTAGGAAAAGATACAGAAATCAACTTATAGGAAACTCAGAAATTCACTCAACATTATCAATAAAATCCTCACTAAATGAAATCCACACATTAACAAGAAACTAGTTCATTTAATCAAATGTTGCTGGTATATAAAAAAGAGTGCATTAGCTGTAGGAAAAAAATATTATTACATAACAAAAATATAATCCGTAAGCACTAAACTATAGGATTTGTGAGCAAAGGGGGCCCTCCCTTACTCACAACCCCTTCAAATTAGAAGAGCTTGCTCCCTAAAATAGGTAGAATGTATTATATTTTATTAATCTAGAAATGGTACAGTCAAGTACAATATGATATAGAGTCTTAGTTGAAACCAATGCAACAACCCCCTATCATATAAACTAGAACATAATTTACACATTTACAGAAGCCCATATATGGTTAGAAAGCAAGGAAGACTACTATTCTAAGCCATTGGCTAACAGTCTTGTTACAAAATATCAAATTTAGCCATACTGGTCTAATCCATGACTGAAAAATGGATTAGAGAAATTCGTTACATTGTTGTAGCTTTCCTCCAAACAGCCATTGAGAGAAGGCTTTTGAATTTGGGTGGTGTCGTTGGTAGATATGAAATGACCAATAGAACACCATCCATATGTGATAACTTCCACACAAAAGCCATGTTCTCATTTGACTTAGATATTTGTGGAACATAGCTAACTGTCAATGTTGCTACAAGAAATGTAGGTGGTTATAGGAAATCTGCAGCTATAGGAATTCCAGAGTGTTTGCAGGAAATAGGATCGCACAACTGTCTATTGGAAATGTGGGCCTATTTTCGAATCAAAACAAATATACACAATAACTCTAGATTAGTTGGCATGGTAATTAAATAAACAATAGCTAGCGGTAAGGAATACTTAAAGTTAAGGTAAAAAATGCCTTTTCATGTTAATTTGCATACCTTTAGCATACAACATCCATTTGGCTGAAACCCAAATATTATAACTGAAATAGGCATAGTAGGAGTTAAAGATAGTTCAAAATGGGAGAGGTAAATTATGGAAAAAGTTGTCCAAATTGCGCGAAACCAAGCCCCAACATCTCCCCCACACCTAGCCTCTTACATGCCCCTTATGCAAGAAAAAATGTTGCATCTTCCTCAAAAAAGAAAAAGAAAAGCAAATCATTCCTTATTCTGAGTTGCAGCTACTGTAACCATGTCATATGCTACCTCTACCAATTTGTCCAACTGGTTAACACTGGATTCTGCAAGAATTTGACCCTTCTATAATTCATTCTAATTTTTCAGATGATCAAACCTAGCCTACTTTTTTTCATAATTCAAGGCACTTTCTTGACCCACTCCTCATGTTCTTTTTGTATACGCAAGTTGTTCTCTTTCAAGGTTTCATTTTCCTTTCTTAGGGGTATTTCTAAAATGGTGAGCATGGTGATTATTTCTTCCAATTCCTGTAGAGACTGTCTCTTCTGGGGGTTACTTCCCCTTCCTGATGTTCTTGGAGGGATTGAGGGGACCCGAGGTCCTCCTCTGCTTGTTTTTCTCTTTCTGTGTTATTCTTGCTTCCATGCAGAGGGTAGTCCTAGAAGGACATTGCTTTTTTGCCAATGAACTCAAATGACTCGATCTAATATTCACCTTTGGGTGGGCCATGGTGTTTCTCCTTATTCTTATTGGTGTCCCCAGAAACTATTCTGCATCCGTAGTATCCTTTATAGCCAGCTGGACAACCTGACTTTTGGGTAAATATTTTCGTAGATGTGGAAGTGTCATTCTTTGACTTAGGTTGTTTGCCCACAATCTCCCCTGTCACCACCACTTCTTTGTCCTTATCTTCTTCCTTCGTTTTGATCCCAAGGGTCTGCGACTTCTTCTTCTTTGGTTTTTCTATAGGCTTCTTCTTGGTGGTTTTCAAAGAGTCAAGGTTGTCCCTTCCTTCCTTCTTTACCAGTGGCCCATGAGTCTGTGGCATTTTCTTTCATTTTTCCATTGGTTTTTCCTCCATAGACTCTGAAGGGTCAAAGTTTTTATCTTCCTCTTTTTCCCTTATTTGTAGCCCACGCATCCGTGACTTTTTCTTCGGAAATTTTATCGGTGCTTCCTCCATGGAATCTGAGGAATCAGAATCCTCATTTTTTGCAAAGTAATTTTCGGCTAGGAACTACTCCCATGTCCGCTTCTTGTCTTTCAAAACCTCCACTAGGATGGTTTTCACCAGCCCATGGTGATATACATTTTCCTCTAAATTGGCCCTGCTCTCCTTGGCAACTGTCGACATATTCATCAGAGACATTCTCAAGTAATATGGAAAATTTAACAGCTTGTCATGAAAATGGGTGAGGAAATGAATGTCAAAGAAGAATGAAAGTCCAAAGAGATCTTCACATGTTATTTATTTCTGTAGGAAAAAAATTAAGTTTCTGTAGTTACCTTTCAAGAAATCCTACAAAATTCCCTTACTCCAGTCAAGGTCGGAATGTTATTTATGGAGGAAAGATGCGCACAAGCCCTTGTTTTAATGCTGGTTTTTAAACCAACGTTCTCCCAGCTATGGAATTCTTCATGATAAGGATACCAAACCCTTGGTAAAACTGAATTAGACATCCGCAACTTGAACCTTATAACCATCCAGATTCAGGGCGAAAGATTTTATGACTTCTGTGTTGTGGCCGCTGAATCGTTGGAAAAATGGCAGCCATCCTACGTTTTCCAATCTCACCTTACTGCGAGGGTCAACCTCCAGCAACTCGAGCCCTTGTGGCTCGAAGTGGATGGGGGCATGCAATTTTGACATGGTGAAAAATTGGAAGACAGGGTGTATGCTATTCTTTGAAAATATTGGGTTTAAGCTTCGCAATGGACTCACATGACAAGGGAGGGATTATTATAGAAAGTTATAAAAAAGCACAAGATTTTTGAGAGATAGGTTGTGATCATGATTGTCATCATGATCCGACCTGTAGGAATATATGGGGAGTACATCTATTGGTCGTGTCAGAATCATGGCGACTAAGCATGGAGCTAGAGTCATAATGCACCAGATTACGGTCGTGTTTTTCCCTAATGTTGACCATAGCCAAAAAATCATACAAATGCTAAAAATTAATGCATTAATTACCGTTTACCCAAAGTGTCCTGTTGCTTGTTGTACTTTACCTTTCATACCTTCCAACAGTCTAGTCCTTCAGATGACGCATTCTTGTCCTTGAGATGCTAACCCACTTAACAGTTAAATGAGATATATGAATTCATAATTCATGACATCGAATAGTAATTAAAATATGTCATTACTTTAAATAATTTAAGTTATTTCTCTGTCTATGGCTTTTGTTTTTCAGAAAATTAGGGTGTCGCTGCAAGAAATGGTACCAGGGCTGCTGAGCCTTCTACCGGAAATGGAACTGTGATTGCTGATCCTTCTATAGATAATCGAGCCACGAATTTAAGAACCTCTGCAGGAAATCGAACAATGACTTGTGGAGCTTCTGCAGGAAATCAGACCATGACTTACGGAGCTTCTACAGGAAATAAAACCATTAATCAAGACTCCCCCCTCGTTTGTGTACTGTTCGTTGCACATGAATAAAGGTGTTGATGTAGAATGTGCAATGAGCTGATTAGATTACTAGCCATTGAGGTTACTTGTTAACCAATAAAAGGCCCATCACCTTTAATGAGGGCAAGGACCAAGGTACCCTGATGCATCATGTCGGGTGTGAATTAATGAGCTATTGTCGAACCCCCTTTTAGGACCCAGCAGTCAAGGAGCCATAGTGATTCCCCATTGCTACTAGCGAGGTAGCCTATCATTAGGGCATACAAGCTTCAAGGCATCATAAGACTGTGATCTTGCACCTAGATAAATTGTTGATGTTGGAAGGAGGGCCTTAAGGAATCCCACATCAGTGCAACACGATAAATCTATATTTAACTGAAAATAAAATTTATTGAGAGCATCCTAAAGAACCTACTGACCTATAATTTTAACGAGCCCAGTTCAATCCATGCTCGCCAGATTTTTCAATATTAGAGAGTCTAAAATACTTGGAAAAGAAGACTCTGAGGGGGCTCCTTTTCCGTAACTAGTCCATTGGGCCCAGAAAAAGGAATAAACCTATACCCAATAGACATTCCTCTCATGTTTTACCCAGCATAAGGAGGAACAAAGTGAGATCATTGTGTCAGCAACAAATCAGGAAGAGATAGTGGAAGGAATGATCCCCTCTCACCATCCTCAGCTCTCTTTTATTCACAATTTCTTCCACAAACTCCTCCTTGGATTGGGGTTTTTAATATAACTTGAGTTTGTGCCCATTCACATAGAAAGTAACATTCCCATCATTAATGGTTTTAACCCAAACATATCCATTATAAAAGACTTTCTCAATTTCATAGGGGCCCGACCAATGTGTGTTAAATTTCCCTTTAAAGTTCTTAAATTTTGAATCATACAACAATGACCTGTCTCCCTTTTTGAACTGCTTCTTTTAAATGTATCTGTCATGCCATTTAGCCCTTTTTTGTTGAATCAAGTCAGTATGCTGAAAAGCATCCTGCCTAATCTCATCCAACTCATTGAGCTGTAGGATCCTTTGCAGTTGAGCTTCGTCAAGGTCAATACCCAAATATATTGCCACTATAAAAGTTTTGATATGCAATTCAATGGGCAATAAAAATTTCTTTCCAAACACTAATTCATATGGAGAAACACGAGTGTTATTTCTCCATGTGATCCTATAGGCCCACAATGCTTCAGGAAGTCGGTCAAGCCAATCCCTCTTATGTAATTGCACTATCTTGGTAAGGATTGTCTCCAACACCTTATTTGTTGATTCCGCTCACCCATTGGCTTGTGGATGATAAGGGGTGGACATCTGATGAGTAATCTAATATTTTTGCACAATTCCCTACATAAGATTTGACACAAACTGAGTACCTTGATCAGTGAATATTTCCCTAGTTACCTGAATTCTTACAGAAATATGAGAAAAAAGAAAATCTACCATTGTTTTCTCTGTTGCTCTAGGTAGTGCTCTTTCCTCCACACACTTTGTAACATAATCAGTACAAACTAAAATATACTTCTAACCTTTGGACATAGGGTTGATTGGACCTACAAAATCAAGAGCCCACCTCTCAAAAGGTTCTATGAGAACCTATGGCTGTAAAGGCATCTCTTCTAATTGTACAGGCTGCCCCATTCTCTAGCAGTTGTCACACTTCCAAACATATTCTCTTGCATCTTTGAAAGACTTGGTGAATAGTAACCCGAGCAAAGGATCTTGTAAGTTGTCTACTTCTCTACAAAATGTCCCAATGTCCCCCACATGTTTCATTGTGACAAGATCTCAAAATGTCATAGATATCATTTTCCCTGACCTACCTGCGGATAATCAAATTAGGTCCAGTGAAAGAAATATCTCCCCTAATCCAAGACTAATCAACACTTTTCCTAATAATTCTCTTTTTCCGATTAGATAAAAACTAAGGAGACAACTTTCCTGTAGGAAGGTAATTGGCCATGTCTGCAAACCAAGGTGTTGTAAAAGAAATAGAAAACAAATTTTCATCAAGAAGGCTATCATTAATAGGAACATTGTCACCTACATGGTTGAGTGCAGATAAGAAATCAACTACCTGATTTTCCTTTCCAGTACTATCCAATACTATGATGTTAAATTTTTGCAACAAAAAAAGCCACCTAGTAATCCTGCCACTAGTAATTGGTTTATTCATGAGATATCGAATGGTAGAGTGATCGGTGTTTACAAAAACTTCATAGCCCATGATGTAATGTCTAAACTTATTAATAGCATAAATCACAACAACGAATTCTTTTTCAGTTACCGTGTACTTCAGTTCTACAAGAGTTAAATTTTTTGTAACATAATAAATAACATGGGTTATAGGATCCTCCTTTTGTCCTAGTACTTCTCCTATGGCTGAATCAGAGGCATCAGTGGAAGTGTGAAAAGGAAATTTCCAATCTGGGCCTCTCAAGATTGATTCTGAAGATATATTTTCCTTGAGTGTATCAAATGCAGCTTGACACTCATCATCCCAATGAAATTCAACTTCTTTAGTTAATAATTTAAATAATGGAGAGGCTACCATTGTAAAATTTTCAACAAAACTTCTATAGTAGCATACATGTCCAAGGAAACTTCGAACTCCCTTATGATTGGTTGGTGGGGGCATCTTTGCAATGACATCAATTTTCACCAGATCAACTTTAATTCCTACAGCAGAAACATGACGACCCAAAATAGTACATTCATTCGTAATCATAAAACATCTTTCATTACTTAATGAGAGATTAACTTCTATACATCTCTACAAAAATTTCTCAAGATTTTGTAAAGCTTCTTCAAAATTATCACCCATGATTGTAAAGTCATCCATATAAAACTCTACGCAATAATGCAAAAAAATCAGAGAAAATACCAAGGACTGCCCACTGGAATGTGGATTCCGCGTTGCATAGACCAAATGGTAATACCCTATATGCATAGGTGCCCTAGGGACATGTGAATGTAGTCTTTTCCTGGTCCTCTAGAGCTATCCTAATATGATTGTATCCAATGAACCCATCTACAAAGGAAAATTGTTTTTTTCTTGCTAAATTGTCCAACACTTGGTCTATAGAAGGCAAGGGAAAGTGATGTTTCAAGGTTGCCTTGTTTAGTTCCCTATAATCCACACACACTCGCCATTTACAATTCTTCTTGGGGACAATAACCAATGGAGATACCCACTAACTATCCAAGATAGGATAGATGGACCCTAAATTTAACAATTTGTGCAATTCATCTTTCACAATTTCCCTTAAAGCAGGGTTCATCCTCCTTTGTGGCTGTCTCATAGGACTGGATCTCTCTTCTATATAAATATGATGAATCCATGTGTCTGGTGTTAGCATTATGGCTAAAGTGTTGTCCTTGATGGCAAATCACTCAGATGATAAATTATAGTGCAACAAAGTTATTTTCAAGTTCACGGAATTTTATGTAGAGAAAAGTTTACTTCATGTAGAGAAAAGTTCACGGAATTTTATGCAAAGAAAAGTTTATTTCATGTAGAGGAAAGTTCACAGAATTTCATGCAGAGAAA
>APFE030291501.1:0-19385 GCA_000404065.3 Pinus taeda | reverse complement strand
TAAATATAAATCGCAGAAGACAAGCCAAGACAAGAGGACACAAGATGTGGCACTAGCCAGGGACAAACCCCAATGTGAGGAAACCCTTGATCAATTCTTCTTTTATGTTCTTCAAAGTTCAGTAGAGAATGTGAGAGAGAGTACATTTACAATAGAGGTCAATCACTTTGACTTTTGATATGGGCATGAGATCAGTTGAAGACATATTGCTTCAACTAATTCTCTAAGGTGACTCATTCACCTATCATAGTGTTGCATCTTGTCTATTTGCTGCACATTACCGTGTGACACCTTGTTGTACTGTCACATGTGTTGAACCTTGATGATTGAGCTACTCTCATCTTCATGCTGCTTCTTCCATGGTCTTTTTCATCATCAAGCTGCCCATGCTCATGATCTCATTCATCATTATGCTGCCCATGCTCATATCATCATGCATCATTATGTTGCCCATGCTCATATCATCATGCTTCTTATTATGCTACCCATGATCTCATACATCATTCTGCCTTCCTTCGGAGACAGATGCTCCGACTGCTTTGGCAGTTCTCGGCAGTTCTGGCTTTTTCGACAGTTCTGGCTTTTCTGGTAGTTCTGACAGTTTCGAAATTTCCGGCTTTTCTAGCTTTTCCGGTATTTCCGGATTTTTCGGCGTTTTCGGCTTTTCCGGCAGTTCCGGCAATTCCGACTTTTCTAGATTTTCCGGCTTTTCTGGATTTTCCGGCATTTTTGGCTTTTCTGGCGTTTCCAGCTTTTCTGGCAATTCCGATTTTTCTGACAGTTCTGGCTTTTCTGGATTTTCTGGTAGTTCTGGCTTTTCCAGCTTTTCTTGGAGTTCTAGCTTTTCCGGCTTTTTCGGCTATTCCGGCTTTTTCGGCAGTTCTGGCTTTTTCGGCTTTTTTGGCTTTTCCGGCAGTTCCAGCTTTTTTGGCTATTCTGGATTTTCCGGCAGTTCTGGCTTTTCCGACTTTTCCAGCTTTTTCCGCAGTTCCTGCTTTTTTAGCTTTTCCGGCTTTTCCTTACGATCTCTCCTCCTACTAAAACCCAAAGACAAGTAGAGAAAGGAAGAGATCCAATTGTGTGTAGAAATGACTTGAAGTCCTCTTCTAATTATACTAAAACGTAGAGGTTGAATGGACATGACTGTTCAGCTTTTGAGCCTACATAAGTTGCTAGCCGACTTAACAATTTGTCCATAACATAAATAAATTCATAACTTCATAAATACTTATTGGAATCGGATGATGTTTAGATCAATCCTACACCTCTCAATGAGAGGGATCCAATAAAAATATCAGCTGCCATAAATAATATGACCCACATGGAGTTTGGCCCTAGTTGCCAATTTTAACATGTTCAGATTCGCGGAACTGGCAATCTTCACCCTTCCTATGCTAGATCCAGCAACATAGGTCTTTTGTAATGTTAGAATGAGCAAACATGCAACTTATGTCATCGAATTTCCTTTGCTAATAGTATCGAACTTGTGACAGAAAACAACATTGTTTCAGACAGATATTTCTTTAGTTTCCTGATGTGTACACGCCCTGATATTCTTTTAAGATTTTAACATGGTCTTGAGAGATTTGTGTGCTGAATCTTTCCTTTATGAAATCAGAATTGATGAGTTGTTTGAACATCCTAGTTCCCTATCTTAGAGTTCTGTGTTATAGAGTGGCTTCCAATGATTGTTGTGTGGGTTGCAAAGCAGTGATCAGGCCATGGTGATCAACATGTAGAAAATTCTATTAATAAGGACCTGAATCTTAATATGCTCAGGTTGCCGGCTAGGTTTAAATGGAGCTAATACCTTTAAGCTTTTGTAATTTTCTTCAAGCAACTAGCTTGACTAACGCCTCAAATGTTTATAGTAAATTGGAAAACCTTATATATGTTGAATTTCTCCCTTCAAAATCAAAGTCATTATGTTGAAGGTAGCAAGTATAGTATCAATATGGGAAAGGCATAACATTAACAATGATCACCGCGTTATCAAATGCAAAACTTCAAATATGGCCCATTATCGGAAAATGCAAATGGCAGTTGTACAACGCTGATTGTAGTGTACCTAAGGAGGATAATATGGGGTACCTAGAGAGGAACCTGCTAGGAGACAATTTTTTCTCCTGTTTTGGACAGCCAGCCAGCCAACAACCTGACACATTAGCTTGATGACTTGTTAGTGGGTAACCCGTTAGGAGACAAATTTTTCTCCTGTTTTGGACATCCAGCCAACCAGCAACCTGACACATTAGCTTGATGATGATGATATGCCAGCTCCTTCACCATCTACACCATTCACTATATCTCTCGCCATACGACATATCTCTTGAATGAAGGTGGGCTACCACTCAACAAGTACTTTGATCATTTTGCAATCGGGTGCTTTTACTTAATGTTTTGGGCATTTAGTGTGGATAAAGGGATGATCTGGATGATTGAATGATCTCCACTGTAAATTTTTTGTCTCACCTTATCCAAGGGGGAAATCTTTAGCCCTAGTCTAGTGTGACCTCTATTAAGGCCTTAGGGTTATAGGAGGGGCACTACTTGGAAAACCTGGATTGAAGTAGCATGTTCATTCTCCATTATACCCACTTAACACCTTCCATGTCACATTACAAGCCCTTTATACCATCTTCATTTTTCGGGTCTAACTTGTCATTGGCTCATTGGGATTTGGCACTCTCTTATACACATCCTTGAGTTGGGTCGGAAAAATATTTCCCTGGAGGTTGATGCAGCTAAAAGAATGGAAAAACATAATATGACCACAATGAAAGAAAAAAAATCAAAATGCAAAAGATGCCCAAGACGTAAGTTAGCACATGGGAAAAAGTTTAACATGAGCTCTGCCCTCCTCATTAGTCATCACCTGGTTCCTAAGCACTTGATGCTCCATCTCATCAAAATAAACCCTTGCATGTCCCAACCCTGATGAGTGATAAGTTGCCTCTTCTTAAGGGGTAAATTAAATGCTATATCATAAAGAGCAATCTTTGATCCTTGAGCTATGCATTGTAATACAAAGTATTATAAAAAAGACGTAAAAGGCACACCAAAGGGGTGGGAAAATTAGGCCAAGCAAGCTAACTCATGCATCCACAACTTTTTGCCTCCATTACATCTATACACTTAGGATTTGGACTCCCACTAGCTGGTCCCTTGATTATGAAGTCTTTCCCCTCCATTACCACTTACTCACACCAAAACCTAATGATTGAAAGGTTAACTTTGGAAATGCCACCTCCCCTTGGGGTTACAAGAACCTAATAGGGTTGACTACTTAGCCACCCTTGCAAAGCTAGCGAACACCTTTATGAGACTTGGTCTAGTTAGATATTTGAAGGTGATCCTAGTATGAAGTATTAATATGCCCTTAATGTTAGTTTTTGTAACATCAGAGGTGTTCTAGTTTCGAAATTTTGTGGAGAGGATAAAACACACGAGATCTCCATAACTCAGAAATTGTTTATGGAAATTCCACCTAGAAGTGTCTCAAATAGATTTAGCCTATTTTTTAAATATTTCCTAAGTCTAAACTTAGGAAATCTGGTTAATTAGTTAGAATTAATTGAGATAAGGTGTGAATCATCTAAAAACTCACACAGATCGACATGGAATTAATCTGGGCCCTTGATTAAGTTTTAATCTTGGGCGATGGAGGTTCAACTGAGGATTATAAGAAGAGGTCGATGGGTAGATGGATAACACACCAATGCAGATACTCAGTTGCCTAGGCAGTTCGATTTTCTCAGTAGCAAAGTTCTAGCAAAGAAGATTAAGCTAGAGGGTGAGTAGCAGGTCGTAGAGGAGGTCAACAACATTTTTGGAAGAAGTCTTTTAGTTCTGGAAGAGGCAGTGAGAGGGAGTGCGAAATTCCCAAAGGATTTGTGTAAGGACTACGCAGGCATAGCAACAATATAGTTTGATCTAGCTAGAGGAGCTAGTGATTCAGCAGTTGGAGGCCGAGATTTTGGTTAGACAATCTAGTGAATTAGTTCGAGGGTCAGAGACAAACATGTTGATTTTGGGTAGCATCGGATGTGCTCTAGCTCCGAAATTTTGTGGAGGGGCTAGAATACATAGGATCTCCAAGACCCAGAAATCGTTTGGAGAAATTCCACCCAGATTGTGAGTTCTTAAAATAATTAATATTTTTAATGGGTTCTTAAGTCTAAACTTAGGAAAATAAAAATATTAATGGGTATTAATAAGAATATGAGTGAGAAACTTCCAAGTGACGAGGATCAAGTCTGTTTTAATCTTAGTCATTGATTAGGGACTTAATCTCGGTCATTGATTCATTAACAGGAAAAGTATAAGAGGAGGGTTGAGGGTCAGTTGGAGACACACTAAGTGATAAAATAAGTTCGATTTTTCTGGGGCGTGGTTTGTTGAGAAAATTGAACTACTAATTTGAGTTGCAGCAGAGGGGCAGGGATAGTTGGGGTTGGAGGATCTTCTCCGAGACCCCAGTACACAACAAAGAGAGGCAAAGATAAGCCAGAGGAGGCAGTGCAAACTAGGGAGGCTGATGCTGGGCCAGGAGAGCCCATGCATTGCTTGATGCAGTGTTAGCACAGGGGAGAGTTGTCCTCCTGTAGAAGTCCGAATTCAGCAGGGGTGCAGCAGGATTGGCCGAGAAGGCTGACGCCAGAGCTCTAGGAGACAAAGGAGGTAGCGCAGAGTTTATGCAGTGTCTCAGAGTGCTCCACGCAGGCCCATGCAGCTACTGCGAAGGGGCAGCGTAGTTGTAGCTGGGGATAGTTAGTCTAGTTGCTGGATCAGAGAGATTTGCCTGGTGAATTGAGGTAATCTCACTTAGGTTTCTGCCAGTATATTTTATCTCTGTAACTAGATAGTTGAGAGGGCATCTAGAGTTGTATCCAGAACTACTGCTTAATAATAGAAAACCCTCAGAGTTGCTGCACCAGTTCTCCCTCATTGGGTTTTTTTCGAGGATGTTTGTCCAAAAATAACGGTGTCCCTTGTGTGTTTGTCTCGTATCTATTTCAGTTTATGATCTGTATGTCAGTGTAGTCTACAATAGCGTTTAACTAATTAAATAACTTGTTGAACGTAAAAACAAGTAGGAGATGATAAACCAGTGATTACAGTAGGATTTCTGATGTGTAGATTCAAAATTTTTCACATTTTATCAGAGCATTGCAAATCATAGGACATTGGAGACATTAGCCAGGAGATCTAGTGAATTTGTTGTAGAGAAGCAGTTGTCCCGAGTGACAATGTTGTTTGAGAGGTAGAGGAGAAGCTGAAGGAGTGACGCAGAGGCTCATGCAGTGCCTGCGTCAGCATTTCGAGCCTGTAAAGGGTGACGCAATACCCGAGAGGAGCTCACGTGGTGTCTGCGTCAGCTCTCTGGGCCGGCGCAGAGCTTGAGAGGCTCAAATTAGTCAGTTTCCGGGGCTGGAGGAGCAGAGCAGATTCAACCAATGGAGCTGGTGGGACGTTGTTGCTGTTGGTGCAGAACAATGTTTGTGGAGACAGAGCCAAGGTAGAGCGAGTCACTACCTTGACAGATTTCTAGCCAAAGAAATCTAGATTTGGGTTGCAGCAACAAAGGAGGATTGGAGAGGAGTGATTCGACATTTGGCTCGAGGATTTCCGTGAAGGAAATCAGGACTCAGAGGGAGTCTAGAGGAGCTCGTTCCTTAGAGGATTTCTAGTGCCAAAGAAATCCAGATCCGAGTTTTGCTAGATTAATAGCAGGAGAGGGAGAAGAGAACTAGTCCTATATTTTTGAGTAGAGATGGCAATCAATGGACTGAGTGATCGAGACAGATTGGATGGAGCATCCGATTTTGTCATATGGAAGGCCAAGATCCTGGCAGTCTTAGACAAGAATTGCATCAAGGACTATGCCTTGAAGGTAGTTGTTGTTTTGGTCAACGTTGATCCGCTACAGAAGTACAAGGAGGCCTATAGGCGAAGGCTAAATGCATGATTCTAGACAGGTTCAAAGATCATGTAGTCCCACACATTGTTGAGAAGGAAACATCAAGGGAGATGTGGGAAACGATGACCACCTTGTACCAGAGGACTTCCGTTCAGTGGAAGATCCTATTGGAGAATCAACTGAGACAGTACCAGATGTAGAAGGGAGAAGAGATCGATCCCTTCCTTCTCATGCAAAGGATTCAAGATTAGCTGACTTTTGTGGGGTCTACACCACAACCTGAGTTCATGGTCAAGACTGCCTTGAACGCAGTCACCGAAGACTGGGAGATATTTGTCTAGGGTATCTTGGGTAGAGCTTCTCTCCCTAGTTGGGAGGAAATGTGGGCAGCTCTTTGATAGGAAGAGATCAGGAGGCTGACCAAGACAGGAAGTAGCGGCAAAGGAGCCCGGGACAAGAAGGAGGAGGAGGATGCAACTCTCGCATCATCGGGACAACATGGGCAAGAAAAAAGGAAGAAAAAGATATATCCAAGTTCAGATGCTTCAGGTGTGGTGAACTAGGACATTTTGCCACTCAGTGCCCCCAAGGGAAGGGCAAGGAAGAGGCTTCAGACTCAAAGGCTGCTCCAGCGAAAGCTGACAAGGAGGATGATGACGAGGAATGTGCCATGAGTGCTCATGCACTTCTAGAGAAGAGGTAGGGCGACATCAAGCTATAGTCGGGAGGACTACACAAGGGAAGGATCCTTGAGGTGCCCAAACTCTTGGATCACATACGGCTACGAGAGCGCTTAACGACAGTAGCAGAATGGCGAGAGTCAGTTGGTGCGAGGGATGGTGCAGTAACAGTGGCAAAACTAGGGTGCCATAGTCTGAAGCAGCGCAGTGGATGTTGTAGCAGTGCGAGAGGCACAGAGCAGATTGTAGCAGTGCAGAAGCAATAGAGGGTTAGCATAGATTAGCAGCAAAGGTAGCTTCAGCATCACGAGGCATCCATACTGACTAGCATGTCAGTTTTTGGGTGAAGTTTCAGTTACTTACTGCTCAATAACTGAGTTGCAGTGCAATAGTTAGCAGTGGCAGTGCTATGGGAAGCATGATGCAACATTTTGAGAGGGAGCTGCAGTACAAATGTAGTAGTGACAGTGGCAGAGTCACATGCAGCAGTACAAAATGCAGTAGTGTAGTGGATGAAGGGCAGTAGGCCAAGCATCAAAAACACAGAGGACCGATATAGTGGATCAATGTAATACTTCTATTGAGATGTATTGCTAGAGCACATTCCTCGATAAGAGGGAGGGTTGATTTTGGGTAGCATCGGATGTGTTCTAGCTCCAAAATTTTGTGGAGGGGTTGCAATACATAAGATCTCCAAGGCCCAGAAATCATTTGGAGAAATTCCACTCGGATGGTGAGTTATTAAAATAATTAATATTTTTAATGGTTTCCTAAGTCGAAACTTAGGAAAATAAAAATATTAATGGGTATTAATAATAATATGGGCGAGAAACTTCTATATGACGAGGATCAAGTCTGTTTTAATCTTAGCTGTTGATTAGGGACTTAATCTCGACCGTGAACTTAGTTGCAACAGAGGGGCGGGGTTGGAGGATCTTCTCTGGGACCCCGAATACACAGCAGAGAGAAGCATAGATAAGCTAGAGGAGGCAACACAGACCAGGGAGGCTGACGTTGGCCAGGAGGGCCCATGCATTGCTTGACGCAGTGCTAGTGCAGGGGAGAGTTGTCCTCCTGCAGAAGTCTGAATTCAGCTAGGGAGTAGCAGGATTAGCTGAGAAGGCTGACATCAAAGCTCTAGGAGGCAGAGAAGGCAGCGCAGAGTTGACGCAGTGTCTCAGAGTGCTCTACATAGCTACTGCGAAGGGGCAGCGTAGTTGTAGTCGGAGATAGTCAGCCCAGTTGCCAGATCAGAGAGATTTTTCTGAGTGAAGTGAGGTAATCTCACTTAGGTGTTGGCCAGTATATTTTATCACTATAACTGGATAGCTAGGAGGGCATCCAGAGTTGTATTCAAAACTACTGCTTAATAATAAAAAACCCTCAGAGTTGCTGCATTGGTTTTCCCGCATTGGGTTTTTCCGGGGACGTTTGTGCAAAATAGTGGTGTCCCTTGTGTGTTTGTCTCGTATCTATTTGGGTTTATGATCTATATGTCAGTTTAGTCTGCAGTAGTGTTTTTTAGCAGTGTTCAAATAATTAAATAATTTGTTGAATGTAAAAACAAGTAGGAGATGATAAACCAGTGATTGCAATAGGATTTCTGATGTGTAGATTCAAAAATTTTCACAAGACAAAGTTGTTGATTTCAGAATTTTCCAGAGGCAACTACAACAGAAACTGTGCAAGCTTTGTGCAGAGGTTGATGTAGAGGGATTTGCGTGAGGCTAGGAGGGCAGTTCCAGGAATAGAAATCAGTTGTGGGGTGAGGAAAAATCTTCACAATAATTTTGCTAGTATCTCTCTCAGATTGGATTGCTAGTAGAGCATCCAGATTATTGTACTCAATTTTGCCGCTGAAGAATAATAATAAAACCCTCCTCTGCTGCACCGGTTTTCCCAAGTTGGGTTTTAACGGGGACAATTGTCCAAAATAATGGTGTTAAAATTTTTGTGTGCTAGAATTTCTCAGTTTCCACTATTTTATTTTCCGCATAATTTTTATGATGAAAATTGCAGTTGTGATTTTATTCCTTGTTTTCCGTAGCAAATAAATTGCATAATTAAATTTTCAGTTAGGAGAATAATTTCCAGTCGTTGCAATAAATGAAATTTTCACATGGTATTAGAGCGTGATTGATTAGTTGGGAAGCTCAAAGGTGAAAGAAGAAAATTTCGTTGTTCAGAAGAAGCAGCTGGCCGAAATTTTCTGGTGTTGCGCATTGCTTAGCTAGGTAGGCCTAGTTGCTTAGGGGAAGTTCGATTTTTTAGTGTAGAGTTGCAGAAAAATTCAACTTTCCAGTTTGAGCAATTCCAGCAGGCAGAGGGAGCAACAACAACTGAGATTTCCATTGAGCAGATTCTTTGGTAGGAAACAAAGGGTTTTGCAACAGATTGCTAGAGCAAAATCAGTGTCGAGTGGAAGAGGAATAGCACACGGACTTGTCTTCAGTAATTTCTCCAATATGACCATGGATCGATTTGGTATTCAAGGGGCTTTAGAGCTGTCTTCCAAATTGGAGGACGAATTTGCTTGCTTATTAGACTCGGCTTCACAAGGTGTCTAGTATATAGATAGTGGAGCGTTAGTTCACATGATAGGGGTTAGAGAATGAAGTGTACTCTAGTGAGAAGAAGTACCATTGATTTTCAAAGGGAGTCAGGAGCAAATACCAACACTACAGATGTACTGTGTTTTCCAGGATTGGGTATGAACCTAATTTCAGTATCCCAGCTATAGGATAAGGGATACGATGTCCACTTCGTAGGGAAGAAGGTGTTTGTCAAACAACCGAGCTGGAAGAGGATAAGAAAGATTGGAGTTTGAAGCAACAAGTTATGTCGGTTGCAGCTCGATTCTCCAATGGCACTGGTAAGAAGTGACAATAGTAGTGGGAAGGTACTGAATGAGCTATGGCACAGGAGAATGGGACATTTACATCATGGAGCACTCAAAATGCTCAGAGAGATAGTAACAATGGTTCAGGCACTTGACACGGAACACGATGATGTGTGTAGAGGGTGCATGCTTAGGAAATATGCCAAGGCAACATTCCCAAGAAGTGACAAGAGAGAAAATGGCATGTTAGGACTTATACACTTAGATATTTGTGGCCCAATGTACAATAGAGCTTTCAGTGGTGTCGAATATTTCGTCGCCTTTATTGATGATTTTCCAGGAAAACCTGGATCTACTTCTTAAAGACCAAGGATGAGGTCTTTGATTGTTTCAAAGAGTTTAAGGCTCTCATGGAGAATGCGATAGGGAAGAAGATCAAGGTATTCAATGGTGGAGAGTATATTGATAAAGACTTCATAGAGTTTTGTGCAAAGGAAGGCATCAAAAGAGAGTGGACAACTCCATACAATCCACGACAGAATGGAGTAGCGGGGCAGAAAAATAGAACTATAGTTGCGGCTACCAAAGCAATGTTAAATGACCAGGATCTGCCTAGGTTTCTATGGGCAAAGGCATGTAATACAACAATGTATATTCAGAATAGGACTCCTCGTAGAGCATTGGGGAAGAAAACGCCAGAAGGGGTCTTCACATGGAAGAAGCCAGAAGTTAGTCACTTAAGGCTCTTCGGCAGCGTTGCTTATTTCCATGTGCCAGATGAGAAGTGCACCAAGTTAGATCAGATTGTAGGGAAGGGGTTCCTCGTTGGATATAGCGAAACCTCGAAGGAATACAAGATCTACATTCCTAGCAATAGGAAGATTGTAGTGAGACGAGACATGAAGTTTATGGAGGACCGAGCTTTCAGAAGATCTCGTGAGATGCCTGTTACCCACCACTTTGTGGGTGATATCCCTAGGAGAATTTTTTTATCCATAATGGTCTTCAGTCGGCAGCTAGAGCCCCTTGCAGCCACCAACTAGCTTGTTGTACCATTTCTCTTCCACTTCCGCCAGCCATGTGGTCCCTTACCTATCTGTCATGATTATATGTTTGAAGGTGAGCCTCCCAAGCCTAAGGGTATGCCTTGTCATTTACTAATTGAGTATTTTAGTTTACTTATTATGGAGACTCTTAGGCATGGAATAATGGGGGGATTCGGCGGAAAGAGTGGACTAGGTCTGTGCTCTTGTCCCCTAGGTCTTTGTTGGGATGTTTGTTGGAAATACTGAGACGGGGGGGGTGAATCAGTGTTCCTTAGCAATTAGCACTTTTAAATCATTTTCAGAGCATTAGTTAATCTTTAATTATTATTAATGTTTATACAGTAATAACAGTAAATAAAAGAACACAATAGACACAAGAATTTTAGGTGGAAAACGCCCTCCGGGTCAAAAACCACCGAACGCTTTTCTAATAAATACTTTAATCTACACCCCCAACTGAAATGAAAGAAACAACTTCCTAGAAGTTTAGAAAACCATTCTTCTCCAGCTCCCACTGGAAGGACGCCCCAACACCCTGGTTTCTTCAGTAGTCAACTAAATGGATGCCCCAACATCCTAGACCAACCTACCACCCTGAAGTGTTCAAAGGCTCCAATTTGTAGGCGACTTCATGCTCCAGCCTAGCACCTCCCTGCCACCCTATAATGACTGAAATGAGACAAGAGTGTGGATTCCCGTACAACGATACCTTGTATGACTGCGTCCTAATCCCTTTCAGATTGCAGTTTAGGGCATGGTAGACATCTTCTTAGTACAGTGTATCCTCTTGGGGACTTCCCCTTCCACTAAAACCCAAAACAGTGGAGAGAAGAGAACACAAGAGGTGAGTCTAAAATGACTTGCAATGCATCTCTATTTATACTAAAACGTGGAGGACAAGGGGTAATTTGGTTGCTCGCTGACCTTGACGAATTGTACGATAACACAAATAAATTCGTATCTCCATGAATACTTGTCGGAATCAGGTGATCTTTAGATCAATCCTACACCTCTCGACAAGAGGAATCCAAGAAAAATATCAGTTTCCATGAATAAGTAGACCCACATGGAGTTTGGCCCTAGTTTCCAATTTTAACACATCAAGAAGTCTTTGACCTATGGTGAACACATCTTGCTCATGAAACCCATGATGCAAGGAATAATAATAATTTGTTTCTTCGTTTACATAATATTATAATTACAAGTCATAATGAAAACCAAACCTAGTTACATTTTCTTCAACACTCCCTCTTAACTAGGGAGGTATTCATTAAATGGTACAAGGCTATTCAACACTAAAGAGATCTCATAAGAAGAGTTGGACTAGTAATCCATCTTGTTGTAGCATTTTTTGGTTTAGTTAAGTTAGAATAAATTAGTCAAAAAATGAAAGTATTTTTCAAAAAATGTAAAGCTAGGATATGAACAAAAAGAATATTGAACAAAAAATGTTAGGAAATATCTTGATAAATATGTCCATATCAAAGAAAATGTTAGAATAGATGCCCTTAAGAATGAAGGCAAAAATAAAATGTTAGGTTAGAGAGAAAAGCAAAAAGTAATAAACTTTGAAAGTGTACAAGTCCAAGTGCCATTACCTTTACTTTATTATGCAAAATATTGGGTGTGCAGCTTGTCATAAATGCGACAACCCATGACAATCAAATAGTTTAATCTTGACTAGTTCATGCTTTAAATTTTATGTTTATAGTTAGAGAATAAAGATCTAGCCAAATTGTTTAATCTTGGCAGATCAGTAGTTAGGCAAAGAATAATAAAGAGATCATCAGTTTAATCTGAGCCTTTGGACGTTATAAAGTTAGAATTAGATAGTTTGTTTTTCAAAAGAAAAAGGAAATATAAGAGTCTGCTAGCCTAAATGCACTCAATTAAGTGAAGAGAAAATGTTAGGGTAAGTAAATGGGTAGGTAGAAGAAAAGTTGCAGAAGTACATTTACCATGCTTGATCATGTGTTTCAGTGTGCAGGAGCAGCTATGAAGGTGAAAAGATGTTCACAGGTTGATTTGGTTAACTTCCCCTCATTCATTTCATTCCCCTTTGAAAATATTAATTTCCCTTTTGATTTTCCTAAAAACCCACATAAAACCCTTTATCCTAAAGTTAACTGCTTAATTCACCATTTTCCCAACTAAACTTTTAACCCACCCCCTTGGTGTGGTTAAATAAACCCCGCCGCAGTTAAAACCCCAGTCCTACTCCATTAACCCATCACATTATACTTTTAAAACCCTGCTTATTCATTAAATAATTACAAATCACTTGTAATTATTCCTCGGGCCCATTAATCTCTGCGCTTGCACCCTCTGTGCATCTCGATCGCGCGATAGCCATCTGATCACCTGCTCCCAGATCTAACGATCCACAGCCATATCGCGTGCTCCTAATCTCCGACCTTTACCTGCCCGAGAGCAACTCGAAATTAGTGGTTTTGCTCGGGCCCCTTGTGGTTACCTGTCATTCCCACGTTAACTCGTGTGCCCTCAAGAAAATACCAGCCCACAGCCAAAAGTGGTGCGATGAGCCTCCGAAACTGCTCCCCACATACGAAAAAACCATCCACTATTCACTTTGTGCCAAATTTTAAAAAGTTAACTGTTTGCCCGTTTAAATGTGAAAACCCTCGTGTTCACTCCTTTTGCTTGTTTTTTCAGTAAAATCTGTATAACCTTCCTGCGCCACCTTAAGCCTTTGCAACCGATTTAACCACTGTTTACCTCCCTAAAAGCTCCGGACTCCATCCATAGACCTTCCAACTCAAATGAAGCCATTGTGGCCCTCCCTATCAACCTGTGTTTTTCTTAACAATTGTTGTATTTTGTAGGTGATTAGCAGAAGACCAGGAGATTGGATAAACAATTTTGACACTAGTTAAAAACTTGTTTACTCCAAGAATCTTAGGAAATCTATTCAAAGGGCTTCATTTATCAGAAGTTTGTGTACAAACAGAAGATCAAGTTTAAACAGAGATAGAGCAGAAAGAAGTAATTTACATAGTTGAAAGATAAAACTGAGGAGGCAGATAGAACATACATATGAAAGAAAAAATGGTTAAAGTGTATCTGATACACCAAATGTGAAGATCAAACAGACAAGCAACTTAAAGGGCAAAATATCAAAGGCCAAAGCCAGCAGAACCTAAATAATAGGGATAGCAAGCAAGCAGTTCAATAGTTGTCTCTATCTTCTTGCATGAAGATATTTCCTTTTCCTAGAATAAATCGTTAAATAGTTTAGGATATTTTCTTAGTTCTACTATTGTATAAATAACTCTCTTCTTGAGTTATTATAGGTTCAAACATTGAAACAAGTTCAGCATTGAACCAAGTTCAGCATTGAACCAAGTTCACTATTCACCATTGAACCAGGTCGACCATTGAAGAAGTGTTGCACTCTTGGAGAAGACTGCACTTTGATGAAGCATTTGTAAACACTTGATGTTCTTGACTTTTCTAGACCCTTAATACAAATCAGAGTATTCTGAATTCAATTTTACACAGTTTGTGTTCCCTGTAAGTTTTTCCAGTTTACACATTATGTCTTTCTTCATATTCTTATGTCTTATAGAGATAGCTAGGTAGGAATAATTGTGTCTCAATTTACTCCTATAAGCTCCTGAAGTGATAATCATTAAAGAGAATGGATTAATGAATTGTTTGTTTAATTAGTTCCCTCTAAATCGATAAATCATCAGCATCTTGTTGTAAGCATAAGCATATTCTCTTGAACCTTCTAAACATCGGTCAGAGGTTTTCACACTTACGAAAATCTAGTTTTCTGTCTGAAAATTGTGATAATCATATTATTTTCTATTTCTGTTCACCATTATTCAAACTTTGTTACTGTGTGAAGTTTTATAACAACCCTCTACTTTGGGATTAATATTATTCAAAAGGTTAGGCATTATAGTGTTACATCTGTTTTATTCATTGGTCTTGCAAAGTAAAACAAAAACCCCAAAACAATTATTTTAGATGCTCTGGCATTAATAGCTAACCACTATTACCTCAGAGGTACAAGATCAGTCTGGCACCGTTGTTAGGGATTCGAATTCCATTAAGTTTTCCTGGGACAACGATATTCATTCTATTCCTTTAAGGTGATTAAAGCTCCAGATAGGTTAAAATCTTTCAGCTGGCGACTCCACTAGCCCAAATTGTCACCTTTTAAGCACACCAGATCTCATTTGGAATCTAACATAGTTAATCCTCTGTCAAACCCTGAAAAAATTCTGAGAAAAGCTAGTTCTAAAAGGAGACAACAACCATCTTTTTCTTCCTCTTCTGCCTTGTAGTCTGAAGATTTAGAATCATTTGATCCTCTTAGTAATATTCCATCTGATCCTGATAGGACACAAATACCTCCTAGGGTTGCTGAACTATTAGATAGGGGAGTTGATTTAGGTTCAACCTTCCTCATTCATTCTTTTGAAACGCATAAAGAACCCCCTCTACCACCAGGATCACCTAAAACTAAATTTGACTTTGGTGTTCATTTCCCTGAATACAAACCCACAGATTTCATATCTCCTACAACTTATTCATTCCCTTCCACTTCTGAACGACCTGAAGCTTCTAGTTCTGAACAACCTGAAGAGACCATCTCTGTATACACAAATCCACTCTTTGAAACAAAAGAGAGTATTCATTCAGAGATCCCAAAGTTAGTTCTTAAAACTCCTTTAAAGATATTCAGGAGACCCCCTCCTCCTTCACCTCCACATAGTCACACACCCCCTCATTCACCTTCTTCTACCTCTTCTTCATCTTCCTCTCCTTCATCTCCTTCTCCTCCATCTTCTTCTTCTTCATCCACACAAACACCTCATACACCACCTTCTACTATGGCATTCCAACCTATTGTACATGCTAGATATGCAGCTTTAGTCTTACCTGCTAACCTCGATGCATTCCTAGCTGGTTACTTGAAATACCTTCCTAGGTATTAATGGAGAAACTGGTCCCACAGTTGAAGACCATCTTCAAGCTTTTCTAGACTTTGTAGACAACATGAATATTGAACAAGAAAATATTTACATGAGATTGTTTGTGCAGTCACTTGAAGGAAATGCAAGAATTTGGTTTAGGCAGTTACCTGTAAATTCCATTAGAAATTGGGAAGAGCTTATAAACATATTTAAAAACGAATGGGGTGTAAAGAAAGATCCTCTTTACTTTCTAACTAAATTTGAAGAACTTAAACGAAATTTTGGTGAACCTGTATTAGATTTCATCAAAAGATTCAACAAACTTTATCATAAGATGCCCCCTGATTGTAAAACCCCCTGTAGCAGCAGCTAAGTCTAGGTTTTCTAAAGCCTTTGACAATGATTTTGTTGTAATGCTAAGAGAAAGAACTTCAAGAACTCTTGAACAAATGCTATAGAGGTGGAAGCAAATAGGGCTACTTCAACTTCCTTGAAAGATAAAGAGGAAAAGGCCCAAAGAAAACTCAAAGCTCAAGAGGCCTCTAGTTCCTCTAGTCCTTCTAAGACTAAAACTAAAGATTCTAAAATAGATGAAATAACTTCTCTTCTTAGAAATCTATCTAATAGAATTTCCAAGATTGAAACTCAAACTAGGACAATTCAACAAACGGTTACTAGACCCCAAATTCAAAATCAAGGTTAGTATAAAAGAAATCCACAATTACAAATTCTTCAGAGACCTAGTAATGATGAGTAGGTTCCCACTCCTCTACTGATAGATGACCAACAACCTGATGACAATACTATGACTATTACTGAAGATATCAATAACATGGATACATTTTCTAATCAAACAATTATTATTCCTCTCTCACAACAAAATTAGGTTCAAGAAGATCAAGAATCCTCATAGGTTTATAAATACTATGCCTTCTCTGAATTTTTCATTGCAGAGTTGAAGAAGAGATATGATCTTAGGCCTAGACCTGGCCCTGGAAGACCTCCTAAGGAGACTCCAATAATTGAACCTTGTACCAAAGCTATTGAAACTCAAACAACTATTATTTTTTTCCATTAAATCAGTCAACTAATACTGCTCAGAATGATAAAAATGCTTTGACTACATTTAATGTTGAAAAAGAGTTAGAAAGAGTTAAAATCCCAATTCCACTTTCAGAACTTTCCAAAAACCTTGGGTATAAAATTCAAGTCTCCAAATGGATACAAAACACCTCGATTGATGCTGAAGGTGATATCATTCGTCTGCAAGATGAAAAACCAGCAGTTGTCTTTGGTCCTAGCTCAGATTATAGATATGATAGATGAGATAGTGCTTCCTTTCTATGTAACCCTTAAGACAAATGATTCCATGTTATATAATTGCATGCTTGATTCTGGAGCATCACATAACCTCATGCCAAAAACTATCACGGAACATTTGAAACTTGACATAACTAGATCCTATCATGACTTGTACACCTTTGATTCTAAAAGGGTGCCCTGCTTAGGATTGATCAAGAATTTAGTAGTCACCCTTGCCCAAATTCCAGTGAAAAGTGTAGTGCTTGATATAGTTGTCATATATATCCCTCCCAAATTTGGAATGCTCCTTTCTAGGTCTTTCTGTGCCAAATTAGGGGGAACTCTTCAGATGGATATGTCTTATGCCACTATTCCAGTTTATGGGGGAGAACAACTAAGGTTATATAGAGAGGTAAGATTTGTGCACACTGTTTGCAGAACTGGCTAGCCAAGGAACCATCCCATTTATGCAATTGATCAGGATTTTGGTTGCTTTCAACTTCAAACCAAAAACATGAAACTCAAGTTAAAATTGAAGATGTAATTGAAAGTCTTGTACGAAATCAAACTGATGTATGAAAACTATTTTTTGATGGTTCTTGTACAAAAGATGGGGCACGAGCTGGGGTAGTTTTGATTTCACCAGAAAAAGAAAATATCACACAATCATGCAAACTCGACTTCGAAGTTACTAATAATGTGGCTGAATATGAAGTTTTCCTTTTGGGACTTCAATTAGCCAAAAGCTTAAAAGTTCAAAACTTAAGTGTTTTTACTGATTCAAAACTTATTGTCAAACAAGTGAGAAACATTTGCCAAACTAAACATCCTAGACTTAGATCTTATCAAAATAAAGTTTGGGATTTAGTTGAAAATTTCTTTGATGCTTTTAATTTGATTTATATTCCTAGAAATCAAAATATTCATGCAAATGCCTTAGCTGTTTCTGCTAGTGCATTTAGAATTCCTGATCAGACCAACGTAAACTATCAAATACAAGTCAAATATATACCATCCATCCCAGACAATCTAAAACACTGGCAGATATTTGAAGATGATGAACAGTTGAAATCTTTTTTGCATGTTATAGATGATTTTTCAGATCTTCAAATTGATGAAGATAGAACAGAAATAAATGAAAATCATACTTCAAATTTCAATTCAAAAATTGTTGATCATGACATTATTCAATTATCTAACAATTTTGTTCCCAAAGGCCTCATTCCTTTAGAAAAATTGTTCAACCAAAATGATGTCCTCAGAAACCCTCATTCCATTTCTTCACAAGATGATATAGAAGAAATTAACATTGGAACAAATGATGATATTAAAAACATCAAAATCTGTGCATCTCTAGATCCTGAGATCAAAGCTCAATATCTTAAGTTACTTCAAAATTATAAGGATGTTTTTGCATGGTCCTATCTGATCTAAAGACTTATGACACTTCATTAATACAACATAAGTTTCCTTTAAAGCTAGAAGCAGTACCTTATCAACAGAAACTTAGGAGGATCAATCCATCTCTTTTATCAACTATAGAAAAGGAAATTAAGAAAATGCTAGATGCCCAGATCATTCCCCCTCTTAGATATTCTAATTGGGTTGCCAATTTAGTTTCTGTTAGAAAGAAGAATGGAGAAATCAAACTTTGTGGGGACTTTAGAAATTTGAATAAAGCATCATTAAAAGATAACTATCCTTTGCCCAAAATGGATCAGGTACTTCAAATGGTTTCAGGAGCACAAAGACTTTCTATGCTTGATGGTTTTTCAGAATATAATTAGGTAAATGTTGATGTAGCAGACAGAGAAAAGACAACCTTTACTACACCTTGGGGTACATTCATGTATGCTAGGATGCCATTTGGCTTAACCAATGCTGGGGCAACATTTCAAAGAGCTACGGATGTAGATTTTGTGGGTCAAGTAAATAAATTTTTAGTCATTTATCTTGATGACATAACTACTTTTTCTAAATCTGATCAAAAACATCTAAAGCACTTGATGAAGGTTTTTGACAGGTGTAGAAAATTCGGAATATCGTTGAATCCTAAAAAGTCTCTCTTTGCTATCAAAGAAGGAAAACTACTGGGCCATATAATTTCAAAAGGAGGAGTGGTGATTGATCCCAAGTGTGTGTCTGCCATCGAAACATTGACCTTACCTAGAAACAAGAAGGAGATTCAAGCTTTTCTAGGCAAGATTAATTTTTTAAGAAGATTCATCCCAAATTATGCTAAGATTGTAAAAGATATAACTGACATGCTCCGAAAGGATCATGAAGTTAAATGGACTGTCTCTTCCAGGGATGCCTTTGATCAGATCAAGAAAGCTATCTCTGAAGCTCCCAACTTGGCCAGCCCTGATTACACTAAACCATTCAGTATTTTTTCCTTTGCCTCAGAAACAACCCTTGTTGTTGTTCTACTATAAAAGAATGAAGATTCCCATGACCAACCCATAGCATTTTTCAGTAAGGTTATGAGGGATGCCGAGCTTAAATATGACATAATTGAGAAGCAAGCCTATTCAAGCCCTGAAATCATTCAGGATGTATGTCCTACATTCTCCTATTACTGCATATGTTCCTAACAGTGCTATGAAAACCGTTTTAACTCAACCAGACACTAATGGGAAGAGAGCTAGATGG
>APFE030291490.1:91797-109657 GCA_000404065.3 Pinus taeda | reverse complement strand
ATCACCTTCATCAACATTGGAGGATAAGACTCGACAAGAGGTATGGACTGGTAAGAAACCCTCTCTTTCACATCTGAGGGTATAATTTGGATGTGATGCATATGTACATGTTCCAAAGGAGAAACGAACCAAGTTAGATAGTAAATCTGAAAATTGCATCTTTATTGGGTATAAGGATGGTTTAAAGCGTTATAAGCTTTGGAACTTAGTAACATGGAAGGTTGTGTACAACTGAGATGTGGTGTTCATAGAGGTAAAAGATGTTATTAAACACGAAGTCCAACTAAAGGAACCTGAGAAGATAGAGTTTGAGCTAAAGGAGGAAGAATCAGACTCTATAGCAGAGGAGGAATCAGAAGATGAAGGGCCACAAACTCCGGGTGTGAGAAGATCAGTTCGAGAAAGAAGGCAGCCAAAAAGGTATAGTCCATTTTCTTTCTATTCAAATCTTTCTTTATCTATTACTGAAGATGATCCCAAAACTATGAAGGAAGCAGTAGATTCAGAGGATGGAAAACTCTGGAAAGAGGCCATGGTTGATGAAATGGAATCTTTGCACAAAAATGAGGCTTCGGATCTGGTGGAGTTTCTGGTTGGAAGGAAACCCATTGGAAGCAAATGGGTGTTCAAGAAGAAGACAAATGCAGAAGGAAAGGTGGAGAAATATAAAGCTCGGTTGGTAGCAAAAGGTTATTCCCATGTGTCGGGAATTGATTTTTTTGATATTTTTCTCCTGTTGCCAAGGTAACTTCTATTGGATTAATTTTATCTGTTGCTACTGCTTTTGATTTTGAGGTAGAACAGATGGATGTGAAGACAAAGTTTCTTCATCGGGATCTGGAAGAGGAGATCTACATGAAGCAACCTGAACTTAGGCTTTGTGGTGAAGGGTAAGAAATAATTGGTATGCAAGTTAAAGAAGCCTCTGTATGGGTTAAAACAGTCACCAAGGATGTGGAATTAGAAATTTGATACATTTATACAGGGACTTGGCTTCACTAGAAGCAAAGAAGATCACTGTGTGTATTTTAAATTAATTGGTGACTGTGTTATATATCTGGTCTTGTATGTGGATGATATGTTACTGGTTGGAAATGACAAATAAATTATCCAGGATTTGAAGACCCAATTGTCCTCCAAATTTGACATGAAAGATCTTGGTGCTGCAAACTATATTTTGGGCATGGAAATTATAAGAGATTGGAAAAAGAGGAAGCTCTGGTTAAACCAGAGGAAGTATGTCGAGACAATATTGCAGAGGTTTAATATGCAAGATAGTAAACTGGTGAAGGTTCCTATTCGTGTAGGTGTAAAGTTATCTGTTGAACAGTGTCCCAAGACAAAAGAAGAGGAAGAGGATATGTCCTGTGTTCCATATGCAAGTGCAGTCAATAGCTTGATGTATATAATCGTTTGTACTAGACCAGACATTGCACATGCAGTGGCAGTATTGAGTAGGTTTATGTGAAAACCAGGGAAGGAGCATTGGACAGCAGTGAAGCAGGTTTTCAGGTATTTGCTTGGAACTAGTGATTATGGTTTGTGCTAACAAGGAAGACCAGGATTAGATAAAGTTTTGGATATCTGTGGCTTTGTTGATGGTGACTAGGCTGGAGATCTGGATCAGAGAAGGTCTACAAGTGGGTATGTGTTTAATGTATTTCCAAGTGCAGTCAGTTGGATGAGTAAGAAACAATCTGTAGTGGCACTATCAACTACAAAGGCAGAATATATGGTAGCCACTCATGAAAGAAAGGAAGGGGTTTGGTTGCAAAGATTGTGTTCAAGTATGGGGTTAGTATAGGGAGCTATAAGGATAAACTGTGATAGCCAAAGTGCAATTTTATTGGCAAAGAACCCTACTTACCATTCAAAGACAAAGCACATTGATGTTCAGTATCACTTTGTGAGGGATATGATAGAAGACAAAAAGGTGTTGCTGGTAAAGGTGGACACTTTGAAGAATATTGCAAATGCATTGAAAAATCTATGATCTCTAAGAATTTCTCTTGGTGTAGAGAAACAATGGGCGTTGCAGGGCTGGATAAATGACTAATCTTTGTTGTGGCCCCATGTGGAAAGAAAACAACAAGTGGGAGAATGTTGGGTTGTGTTATATTCTTTCCATGACTAGCCCATGTAGTCAACCAGGGGGTTAGAAGGGGGGTGGAGCCCCCCCTTTGTTGCAATGATTGCATAGCAAGGGGAGTCACAAAGGGTTTGAGGTGTGTGGGTAACCCCACTCTATGGGGTCGGGGGTTTTGTGCATGATTATCGCACATGGTTCCGGACGCGATGGTTTTCGGTCCATGGTTTTGGATGCAATGGTTTTCAGTCCATGTTATTGGATGCTTCAGCATGTATAAATATATATTGTAACATTGAAAGTAACATAATGAAAAAATCAAGCTAGTAGTCCCAGTTTTGGGATACAAGGGAAAATCTTTGTGTATATGTGTTTTATGTGTTATGCTCTCACATTGTTTATTTTCTGTGTTTTAGAATTTGTATGCAGGTAATTTATGTATGGGGTTAAAAGCTACAAGACCAACCCTACCACCAGCTCCCGCAAAAAAATGTACTCCTTCCAATAAAAACTAAAATATCTCAAAGAAGAAATCAAAAAGTGGAACAATGAATCATTCGACAATATCATTACGGCCAAAAAAAAAACTAGAGCCCAAGTTGGAGTTTCTCGAACAAAACGTCATTGAAGAGGGGTACATAGACAACAACAAGAAAGAGGAACAAAAACTAAAACAAAGCTGGGAGGAAAGGGCTACCTAGGAAGAGAAGTTATGGAAACAAAAATTCAGAATCAACTGGCTAAATTGTGGGGAAAAGAACACTACGTTTTCCACAAATCTATGATATAACACATAAGGAACAACAAAATTCTGGCTCTGAAGAATCGAGAGGGGAAAACCATTCACTCTTTAGAGGAGATGGAAGAAAATCTCACTCATTACTTCAGCTCTCTTCTCAAGGAGTCAAGGAATGGCCAGGATCAGGATATCAAAAAAATCAACAAACACATTCCCAAGATCCTTACAGAAGAGCATAATAAAATGCTCTTAAGAAAAGTATCCCTCCTGGAAGTGGAGGATGTTGTCATGGGTATGCCCAATGGTAAAGCCCTTGGTCTGAACGAGTTTACCATGCATTTCTAAAAAGCATGTTGGCCTATCCTTAAAAATGAGGTCCATGCCCTTGTTGAGGAATCCTACTTTAAAAAGTCTATCCTAAAAGCTCTAAACTCCACATTCATCACTTTGATTCCCAAGGGTAACTAAGCTAACTCCCCGGTCAAGTTTCACCCCATTTCCCTCTATAATGTCACTTATAAATTTATCTCTAAAGTCCTAGCCAAACGTCTGAAATCTATCTTGCATGTCCTTATCTCTCATCATCAATCAGGATATGTGGAAGGAAGGAAAATTATGGACAACATAATCCTCTCTCACAAACTTATCCATTCCCTCAACGCGCAAAAGAAACCAAGCATGATGATTCAATTAGACATGTTTGAAGCCTTCGACAAGTTAAGTTGGGAGTATATGAGACAAGTTTTGGATGCTTTTTGATTTCACAAGGAGAATATCAAATGGACCATGGCAGTAGTGTCTCGGGTTTTCTTCTCCATCCTCTTGAATGGCTTCCCAACAACACCTTTCCATCCCTTTAGAGGAATAAGGGAGGGGGACCCTATCTCTCCTTTTCTCTTACTTATCATGGCTGAAGGGCTTAGCCGCTCTATTTCTTCTACCTTGCAAGCCAACAAGATATCTGATCTTCATCCTCATGCCTCTGGTACCTCCATCAATCCTAAGAAATGTAAGTTATTCTTACACCCATTTTCCTATCTGCAGGAATATTTCTAAACTCCTCAATTTCTCCATCAGCTCTCTCCCCTCCAATTATCTAGGCATCCCCATAATAGACAGGCCACTGGCCCGGGCTACTTGGGAAGCTCTGATCAACAAACTAGAGAAAATGTTAGCCAATTGGACCTTTAGATCACTCAATCTAGCTGGCCATTCCTTGTGAAATATGTCTTACATACAATCCCACTCTACCTTTACTCAACTCTAGTATCCCTAAAAGTGATCTCCAACAATATCAGAAATATGCAAAGGAAATTCTTGTGGAGAGGCATAGAGTGAAAGCAGAAATGGGCTCTTGTTGCCTCGGGAAGAATATGTAGGCCTAAAAAATACGGTGGCCTTGGTATTAGGGATACTGACCTCCTAGGGAAGGCTCTAGGAGCAAAAAATCTACGGATATGGATTGCAAACCCCAACGCCCCTTGGGGAACCCTATGGAAGGCTAAGTACATTCCTACCCTCTCGTAGGAGAAAATCATAAGGCTTGATGGTAGCATCAAAGGTTCAGTTATCTGGAACCAAGCGTGGGAGAATAGGGCCATCATCCAGAAACATAGTTTCTGGGAGATTGGAAATGGAGACAAGGCACTCTTCTGGGAAGATGTTTGGCAACAAAGGTTTGAACTTTATCAAGATCAATATCAACAAATCAAGAGTGAAATTAAAAATAGAGGCAAAACCCGAGTTTGCCATTATTGGAAACCAAGCATAGTTGGGGATAGTTGGAGAGAATGGTTGGATCAAGAGGATTGGGGTCCCCACATCAATCTCTAGGGATGTTCTGTTCTCTCAACTGAAATTCAAAAAAGACAAATTATTCATGAAACCTCAGAGGACAAAATCAGATGGGGAAAAAACATTGATGGTCATTTCAATTTAAAAGAATCATACAGATATATTGTAGAGAATGATCAAATTCAACCTGACCCTAAATGGAGATCTATCTGGGACAAAAAACATTGGCCAAAAATTTCTATTTTCCTATGGCTTGTCCTGCATAGGAAGATTCTAACCTGGGATAATCAAGAAAAAAAGGATTTATGGGTCCCTCCATGTGCCAACTCTGTTAGCAAGAGGAAGAAAATTCAAACCATCTCTTGAACGAATGCCTCTCCCAACTTTAGGATTGGGTTTTCCTAGTATTCAACAGTTGAGATCGATATCCCTCATCCATATTGATCACCATATCGAACTGGAGAACTTCCTTCTCCCCCATCCTTTGTTTAATCGAGCATGGAACATAATGCTAGGTTTGGTCTGTTGGGCTACATGGAAGGAACACAATGATAGAATTTTTTGAGGCATCTCAACTCATGAGTAAATCACATTATCTAAGATTAAGAGTGCCATTCGGGAGACTATGGATTCATCCCCCTTTCAAATTACCAATGGCCCTCCTAGCAACTTTGATGCGAGAATTCTGTCAATGCTGGACCTCCTCTAGATTAGCGTCCCCTCTGTCCCTTCCTCATCAAAGAATAATAAATAGAAGTACACTTGGAGGCCACTGGACTGGGCACCACTATGCTCAACTACGATGGAGCGACAAAAGGAAACCCAACCTTGGCTAGTTTTGGAGGTGTCTTTAGGAACGCAAAAGGTAAAATTTTATGGGTTTACGAGGGTAACATTGGTTCAACTACTAACAATGCTGCTGAACTACATGATATGGAACATGGCATCTCCATCGCAAGGAGACTAGAGCTTAGCCCACTGATCGTTGAAGGGGACTCCGTTTTGGCCACTTAGATCTGTAAACAACTTTAGTAGGGAATTGAGGTGGCCAAAGTCTCAGATAACTAGCACCTAAACAAAATTATGCAGAGAATCAAACACAAGATCACAACATGGAAGGTGTACACTTCCAGGCCATCAAAAGAAATGGAAACAAGCTTGCAGATAGGTTAGCCAATGAGGGGATGGTAGGGACCCTTCGGCTGAACTCCAGGTCATGGCATGATCTCGACAACAACTATCTCCATCAGCACTGCACAACCATTAATGTCAAGGACAAATAGACTACCAAATAATAATTGTTCATGTACCCTACGTCACAACATGGATGATTCTAAGCATTTGGAGAAGGATAGTTTTATTGCACACATGCCTAGACCCATCCTCAGATTGACAGCTATGCTAGACACTCTTGCCGCCTTCATGTCCCATTAGCTCTATAAGGCTCCTTCTCCACCTCCTTACCCATGTACTTTGCATGCTTCCCCTTCCATCCCATCCCCTTCACTCCATGCTCCCTAATGTCCTCCCACCTCTATTTATTTCACCCTCACCCCTCTCCTTCCTATAATTCCCTCTACTCTCTAGCCTCCTGGTATTTCCTCTGTTCTCTAGCTGTTATGGTGTTCCAAGGCACTTGAAACCAAAATAGACAGTCTCATAGAAAAGTTCGTGATCTGTGTTGAAGCACTCCACCACTGCCGATTCATTATGAGGGACTCTCCATAGTACACCGTCATCGGGAAGAAATCTAGGATGAAAGTCCACTTGATTGTTGAATCTTCACCAAACATTAAGAAATAAATTGTTAGAGCCTCCTCTAGCTGACTGAACGCTATTGCACTGCAGGAAGGGAGTACCTAAGAAACTCCCATCAGCATCGATGACGACCCCATCACCACTAATCCAGAATGAATTTTACTTTTTCTCTTTTATCTCTTCTCCCCCACAATTTTATGATTACAATATACCTCGTAGTATCAAAAATAAAGAACCTCGGCTTTGTCTGTGTAGCAACGACTAAGTCTTTACTTCTTCTTTTTGAGTCTGTTGTAAAAAGGGTTCTTGAGTGGTTCCTGGATATTCACCATTGTAACTATCATAGTTTTGAAAACCCAATTTTGGCAAAGTCACATTGTAAAGGGAGAAAATCAGAAGATAGAATAGATAGTTTAGTTGGTCTTTCTGTCGGGCTCTCTCTCCCACACAACCCAACTCATGTAATTACTCTCTTTTTTTAGTAATATATTCTATCTCATGTACAAAAAAAAAATATTAAACTTAAGGGATTAAAATTCTAAATAGAATTTATGTAAACCCTAAGAGAAATATTATAAACCCTAAAAAAATACAGTTGACCATGTTCGATTTTCATATTGAGACAATCTTTGTAACGATGTGACATTGGACGATGGTTAAACATGGTTGATTTTCATATTGAGAGCATCTTTGTCATAATGTGAAATTGGACCATGGTTGAGCATAGTTTGCCATGATTGACCATGATTGAATTTCATATTGAGACAATATTTGTCAGAGTGTAAAATTGGACCATGGTTGACCATGGTTTACCATGGTTATCACAATGTGACGTTGGACGATGAGACAATCTTTGTCACAATGTGACATTGGAGAATGGGACAATCTTTTCCATAATGTGACCATGGTTGACCATGATTGACTATGGTTGACCATGGTTGATTTTCATATAGAGACAATATTAAACCCTTGACCATGGTTGACCATGTTTGACCAATGTAGACCATGATTAACTATGATCGACCATTGTTGACCATGGTTGACCGTTATTGATCTATATATTGAGAAGATCCTATGATAAACACTAAGATAAATATTAGAAACCAAGCTATATACATCCTATGATAAATACTATAAATGGTCAAATAAACATGTTTGACCATGGTTGACTTTCACCATGGTTGATTTTCATATAGAGACAATATTAAACCCTTGACCATGGTTGACCATGTTTGACCAATGTAGACCATGATTAACTATGATCGACCATTGTTGACCATGGTTGACCGTTATTGATCTATATATTGAGAAGATACTATGATAAACACTAAGATAAATATTAGAAACCAAGCTATATACATCCTATGATAAATACTATAAATGGTCAAATAAACATGTTTGACCATGGTTGACTTTCATATTGAGACAATCTTTGTCACAATGTGAAATTGGACCATGGTTGGCCATGCTCGATCTTCATATTGAGACATTATTTATTAGAATGCGACATTGGACCATGGTTGACCATGGTTAATTTTCATATTGTGATAATCTATGTGACAATGTGACATATGACCATGGTTGACCATAGTTGACCATGGTTGATTTTCATATTGAGACAATATTTATCATAATGTGACATTGAACCATGGTTGACCATGATTATCAACCTAAGGTATTTATATTAAACCTTAGGATTAGTATTATAAACACTATGAATAATATTATACCCTAGGAATATGAACCCTTAGATTAATAAACCCAGGGGATTTATAGTATAAACCCAAGCAATTAATATTATAAAACCACGGTATATAAGCCCTAACATAAATATTATAATTCCTAAAATAAACATGGTTGACCATGGTTGATTTCCATATGAGACAATCCTTGTCACAATGCAATGTTGGACCATGGTTGATCACGATTGATTTTCATATTGAGACAAGATTTGTCACAATGTGATTAGTAAACCCAAGGGATTAATAAACCCAAGGAATCTATATTATAAATCCAATGGATTATAAACCCAAGGGATTTAAATTAAACCCTAGGATTAATATTATAAAACTTATCAATAATATTATACCTTTAGGAATATGAACCCTTAGACTAATAAACCCAAGGGATTGATATTATAAACCCAACTGATTAATACTAAAAACCTAAGGGAATAATACTAAACCTAAGGGATTAATATTGTAAACCCAAGGTATATAAACCCTAGGATAAATATTATAAACCCTAAAACAAACATGGTTGACCATGGTTAATTTTCATATTGAGACAATCTTTGTCACAATGCGACGCTGGTCCATCATTGACCATGGTTTACCATGATTGATTTTCATATTGAGGGAATATTTGTCACAATGCGACGTTGGACCATGGTTGACCACAGTTGACCATGACTAACCATTGTTGACCATGGTTAATTTTCATATTGAGACAATCTTTGTCACAATGCGACGTTGGACCATGGTTGACTATGGTTGTCATAATGTGATGTTTGACCATGAGACAATCTTTGTCATAATGCAACATTGGACTATGGTTGACCATGGTTGACCATGGTTAACCATGGATGACCATGATTAACGATGGTTTACCATGTTTGATTTTCATATTGAGACAATCTTTTTCACAACATGATGTTGGACCATGGTTGACCATGGTTGATTCTCATATTAACCATGATTGATCATGGTTGACCACGATTGATTTTCATATTGAGACAATCTTTGTCAAAATGCAATGTTGGACCATGGTTGACCATTATTAAACATGGTTGACCATGGTTGATTTTCATAGTGAGAAAATATTTTTCACAATGTGACGTTGGACCATGGTTAACCATGATTGATGATGGTTGATGATAGTTAAACATGATTGATTTTCATATTGAGACATTCTTTGTCACAATGTGATGTTAGACCATGGTTGACCATGATTATAAACCCAAGAGATTTATATTGAACCATATGATTAATATATAAACCCCATGAATAATATTATACCCTAGGAATATGAACTCTTAGATTAATAAACTGAAGGGATAGATATTATTAACCCAAGGGTTTAATATATTAACCCAAAGATAATTATTATAAACCCTAAGAAAACATAGTTGACTATGGTTGATTTTCATATTGACACAATCTTTGTCAAAATGTGACCTTGGAACATGATTGGCCATGGTTAATTTTCATATTGAGACAATCTTTGTCACAATTTGATGTTGGACCATGGCTTACCATGGTTGATTTTCATATTGATATAATCTTTGTCACAATGTGACGTTGGACCATTGTTGACCATGGTTAACTATGATTGATCAGAGTTGACCATGGTTGATCATGTTTGACCAATGTTGACCATGATTGGCCATGATTGACCATGAATGATTTTCATATTGAGAAAATATTATGATAAACCCTAAGACACATGTTATAAACCTTATTATAAATGATAAAATAAATATGGTTGACCATGGTTGATTTTCATTATGTCATGATTTTCACATTGACATAATGTTTGTCACAATGCGATAGTTGACCAGCACGATTGATTTTCATATTCACACAATCTTTGTCACAATGCAATGTTGGACCATGCTTGACCATGGTTGATTTTCATAATGAGACAATCTTTGTCACAATGTGACATTAGACCATGGTTGACCATGATTGACCATGATTGCTCATGGTTGACAATGGTTGACCATGGTTTATTTTCATATTATGGTTAGCTTTCATATGATTATGGTTAATGATTGTATGCCTATTATTGACCATGGTTTTATTATGGGTGCTATGGTTGATCATGATTGACTATCATTGAACATGGTTTACATATGACTCACCATTATTTGACTAAGGTTTGAGTATTGTCAACCATAGTTAAACATAATTGACTATAGTTGACCATGGTTTGAATATGGCTAACCGTGACCATCCACAATAGGCATCCATGGTCAATAATTATCATTCTCATAGTTCAATATAATTCACTATGATTAACAATGGGTCACATATTGATAGGGAAATAATGTTCCCAGTAACCATGGTTCACCGTGGTAGTCATGTTGACTATTAATGACTATGATGCCCATGCTGACCATAGTTGACCATGTCAACAATAGTCAATCATAATTAACATGTTTTAATTGATAGACTAATATATAAGTAAAATATAAATGTGTGGAATAATGTACTATTAATATTATATTAAACTTTCATTAATGCTATTTAAATGTTTTAATAATATTTTCTACAATTATTGATATTATATTAATATCATAATTAAATGTTAATGATATTTAAACACTAAATATACAAATACTAAATAAATATTATAAAAGTTAACAACTTAATAATTAATAAATTTATAATAAAAATATAATACAAAATTAATAATATAACATAATCAATAATAATAATGATATAGGTCAATGTATAATGCAAACATACATAATGAATCATTATTAGATTATATATATTATATATATATATATATAATATATATAATATAAATAAAATAATATATATATATAATCTTATCAAATCAATCAAGATGGTAGTATAAAAGGAATAAATTACGCACCATAGCGTAAATGAATGGTCATGCAAGCATAAAAGTTAAGGTCAAAGTACTTCGTTTCAAAAACTCTAAATTTGTATATGAAAATGCCAAAAAAGTTGAAATGAATAAATATAGGTACGAGGGTTTTTATTTTAATCAACCATAACATTACAAAAACATCCAACCCCACAAGATCAATCATGTGCAATTTACGCCATTCAATCAGGGATGCTAGGAAAGGGGTGGGTGTTATGAATGTATTCATTTAGTCAAGACGAAGACATCGATTTATCATCCATGCAACATTTGATCACTATCTTCATTTCCCACTTTGCACACAAATTACTTCACACAAGTGCTTTGATAGAGACTATTCATGAGAATCAGAGCACAACTTAGACAAATTGCAGTGAAGCAATTCAGACTTCAGAGATACAAGGTCATAAAATTTGGAAGCAAGAAGACATTAAACTAATAGAGAACAAAAATCACACCTCTATTACATTGAAGGCCTTTTCCTTTCTTGGATTTCTTAGGCAAATTCAAGATTACAAATGCATAAATCAAGGGAGAAGAGTTCTAGATTTTTCCTCATGTGAAATTCATGGCTACATAGTGAAGTTAAAAGTGAAATGACAGTGGGCGGTAGTTGGTGGTAGTCGGTTGTGGACAATGAAGTGTCAGAGTTTCAGCATCGACGTTAGATCAATATGTGTTGACTTCTATATTTGGCTTCGCATTTAACATTCTCCCACTTTAAGCCAAATAAGAGCCCTGAATGAAGTCACACTGAGTCTTACCATGCCTCTCCATAACTCATGCTTATTTCTTGGTAGAATATTAGTGAGCATATCAACAAGGTTTTTATTTGTATGGATCTTTTCCAAGGATAAATGTCCTTCCTCCAACACATGCCAGATCCAGTGGTACCTTAATTCAATGTACTTGGTTTGTGAGTGAAATGCTGGATTTTTTTCCCAAGTGAATGGCACTTTGACTATAACAATATAGCACATAATTGTCCTAGTTTATTCATGTCTCTCCTAGGAATCGTTGCATCCATAACATGTCTTTATAAGCCTCTGTTGTAGCTATGTACTCTGCTTCTGTTGTAGAGAGAGATATTATTCTTTGTAGCCTTCACATTTAATTGATTTAAAAATAAATAAATAAAAGTCAACAAAGCTTTAGTCCCTCAAAGTCCGAATTTAGTCAACCAAGCTTCATCAACCTAGAGTGGAAATGTAAATGTAAGCTATCAATATTTGTAGAGTTGTGGCTCCATTAATACACTAAGGCAATATGTGTCACTTATTAGATTTAACCAAATACGAAATCTAGACATATCTATCTAATTATGTTAATATAACTATGGCTCCAAAAATATTAATTACTATAAACACAACAAATTATTATAAAAACTTTAATTTACTATTTTAGTTTTCAAATCTTTAAAGAGTCACCAATGTTATTCAAAATTATTTTTGGCTTGTGGAATTTATAGAGACTTCTAGTGACATAAACTTCGAAATCTAAAATGTTGATTAAAAGGAGTGCAGCATTTATTCGTTAAACAACCTTTGATGTCCCTTAGGCGAAACTATAAAATCTTATTTTACCGACAAAAACGTTGAAGACTAAACCTTTCGGATCTGATTTATGTATTTGTTATATATATTTATGAAACCCTACACGCAGAAGACGCAGAATTGAAGGACGATCATTATGAAATATCGAACAATGAAGTGGCGTGATTTGACTTTGAATAAAAAATATAAAATTAATCCGTCCACTATAAAGTGGGAAGATGTAGGTCCGACGATCATTTTTTTAATTAACTCTTTCCAATTCCAAAAAGGGGCGATCTGATGTTAGAAATGTCGGCAGCTGGATAGTATTTTTTCCAAATTAGGTTTTGCCTATAAATTCTGATTTGAAAATTCACGAAGGATCGCAGAGATATAAAGCAGTGATCTATCCATATTCTGCTGCTCATTAAACAGAAAAAGTTAAGATGATTTTGGTAAAAGTTTTGATGAATCTATCGAGTTTGGGATTGAAAGCTTTGAAGTACGCCCATTATATGATTTCAGGGTTTTTTCCCACAAACGATGAAAATGGGTACGTTGGTCTCCACAACTTGGGGAATACGTGTTACTGTAACAGCATTGTTCAGGTTCTGTATTTCTGTGCTCCTTTCAGAAATAAGTTACTCCAATATTACTGTGAATATGGAGGGAGTACTTATGATGAGAAAGATAAACTACTGACGTGCTTGGCAGATTTATTCCATCAAATGAACTCCAGAAAAACACCCCACATTTCTCCTCAAGGGTTTGTAGAGTTGGTGATGGAAGAGAACGAGATTTTCAGTTGCAGTGAAGCCCAGCAAGATGCACATGAATTTTTGATATTTCTTTTGAATAATGTCGACCAACAGATCACAATATGGAATAACACGCAGAGTATTCGTGAGATATTCGGAGGTACTTTCACAAACGAGACTCGCTGCCTGTGCTGCGAGAGTGTAACATGCAGAGAAGAGCCATTCATGGATGTGAGCATGGAGATACAACAAAATTCTTCTCTGTCAAGTTGTCTGAATGCATTCAGCGCTGCGGAGAAACTGTTTGGGAAAAACAAGTACTGGTGTGACATGTGCTGTCATTTTCAAGAAGCCGAGAAAAGGCTGAGGATCAATTCTGCACCTCAAATTCTGGTTTGTCAGCTGAAACGTTTCAAATACACACAGCATGGTGAAGTTGAGGGATTCAAGAAGTTGTGTTATCGTGTGGCTTTCCCAATGGAGTTGAGATTGCCTGTTAACAGTCGTGCAGATGAAGATGCAGAGGATCCTCTGTACTCTTTATTTGGTGTTGTGGTGCATGTGGGGCGCAGGGTGAATTGTGGGCATTACATTGCTCTAGTTAACAGCGGCGGCCAGTGGGTCAAGTTTGATGATGAGAAGGTGGAAATAATGGAGGAGAGTGAGCTGGAGGATTTCTTTGGGTCTTCTGAAACAGCAGCATCCGATGCCAGCAAGGATTGCAATGCCTATATCTTGTTCTATCAAGCTGTGAATGACTTTGAAACAACCTAGTCTTGGAGAGACAATGGGTTTATATTTTACAACATATTCTCTATGCAATATAAATATATATATTAATATAGATATGTTATATATAAGTTTTAAATAAATATTTTGGTTTTGAAAAAAATTTTTTATGGTGGTTGAGGATTTGTTATAATTTGATAAGGTTATTTTAATTTACTTTTTAATTTTTATTTGAAAATTTTTTAAATTTTAATGTTACATGTTTTTTTAATGTATTTTTTAAAAAGTTAGATTATATTTTCTCAATTTAAATCATTCATATATATGATAATATAATTAAAATATATAAAAATGTTTTAAAATAAAATATTATGAAATTTTTTATTTCAAAAGAATTAAAATTGTTCGGAATTGGATATTGGTAAGCTAGTATTGCCATTAATAACAAATTAAAATTAAAAACTAATTATTAATAATGTTTTTAGAAATTTTTTATTTAAAACCACATAAAACGTATAAAAATAAAATTTATTTTTTAATTTTCACAAAATATTAACTAAATTTTCTTTTAAAAAGTTAAAATTAATTGAAATAAAAAATAAAGAACATATAACTAGTATAAATAATTCATATCTCTATTTATATAGAATTTATATATTAAAAATATACCATGTATTATTCCAATTACATGATAAGAAGAAATGGAAATTATATAAATGCCAATTTTTTAAATTCCATTTAAAATTTTTTAATTGAATGTAATTTTTGTCTATCTAAAAAGTGTCATTTAATAAGAGTAATATATGATTTATAATAAATTTTAAATCTTTATCATCATTATTTTTAGTTATGAATTTATGATTAAAAAGTGGGATTGTTTAGCAACATATTTATACAATGAAATGTGTTCTTTCTTTCTTAAAAGAGTATATGATTTATAAGAGTATATTAATATTTACATTATAGTTTTTAAAGTTTGAGATTATTTTCATTTAAATTACAATAATTTTGTAAAATGTAGTTTTTATTGAGCATTAGTAATTAAATGTATTCTTTACCAATCCAATTATATTAAACCAACCACATATCATTGGACAATTTTGTAGGATTTAAATCACATGTATGAAATCTACATGTGCGAAAATATTAAATTAGCTATTTACAAAATAAAATAGAAGAGAGAAATAATTAATAAATTTTACATGCAAAAAAATAACAACTTGTGCATGAAGTAATATGAATTTATGGGGTGAAATTAACCTTATCATCCTCCAACAAGTGTCTAGTCAAAGCCATATGTTATGCTAGTGGCAAGCTTATTACAAATAGACCTTTTAAAAATAGAAAAGTTGCTAAATGATAGGTAATGTTTAGTAATGAATGAAAAGTGGACAGATGTTCCACTAATATTGTATGGAAGAGGGTATCACGATTGCAATATTGTATGCCCCATTGAGGTTGTCATGAAGTACTAAGTGTAATGTACCCCAATAAATTTTTTTCATCAATTTCAACCCAATGAAAGAAGTACCAATTTCAATACCATCACTACCTCATGCTGTTATAAATCTAGTTCTACTTACTTAAGATGATAAGCTTGACCCACTTATCCAATTCTACAAATATGTAATTAGATTAGAACTGGAGATAGTTGACTAAGTGAAGGAATCACTTGTAGTGAGCATGTGAGTAAAGGCATCAAATGAGTGGGCATATAAAGGCAGTGAAGAAATCATTAGTTAGGCAAAGTAAGATGTAGTTCTAATTTTGTTCAAATCCATTTGATTTCAAACTCAATATTTAATTTCTTCATCGAAGAGGAAAGAATCCACTACATTATGATACATCACCCAGTGTTGTAGACTTCTTAAACTTCTTATTACCTAAAGGTAGGTGGTTTCCCCTATTTCTACTAGTTAAGGTGTTGCTTCCATCCTTTTTTGCTCAGATGTTGTAAATACATAAGGCCAGTTCTCTAATTAGCTACATCTAGGTCAATTGATACATTCATTGCTTTAAGGTCAATAGAATAATGAATAACTATCATCTTTTCCACTACCATTGATGGATAAACTATTACCTTTTCTTAGAAAAAATAATTCCTTCCCACTCAAAAATTTCATAAGGATTTTGTTAGCATTCCATATTACTTGTTCTTATAGGTGTTGCTTATACTACTTAAGTATAAGCATGATATTTGGATATATATGAACTAATATGTTCCTTAGAAATTGTTAAAATCATTTCAACATTTCCACAAATATCAAATGAAACAAAAAGGTTGAAAATTTGCAAATATGTGTGAAAATTAGATTGTAATAATTGAAGACATAGAGTACAATAGATCTTTTAAATTTTAATTTCTCCCACAAATAGAGTTGGAGGTATTAGGATAAATTCCATGGTACATATGTATTAGCATTACTACTACAATGGTGGATTGAAAAAATTATGTTATATACAAATTATTCCAATTGCTGATAGGTACATATTGATTGATCAATTTCTCCATGACCTCCCATGCCACATATTTTGGCACCCTAAGGAAGTACCTTCCCTACTTCTACGATTGGGGAACTTCATGGAAGGTTTTAGTGGATGAAACTAAGAGAAATGTGTTATGCCAACCTACCTACTATGCTCCCATGACCTATAATTCCAATATGTATTGCATTGTCAAAGAAATGTACCTAGTTTTGTGAGCAATGAACATTGAGATGTAAATTGAAGATCCATATAGCACTCTATCTTTCCCAACATAAGATGGGTAAAGTTGAGTAGTAAGCATCCTAGGTTCTCTTAGGTCTAGTGGCTTCCCTATTATAATATGACCCCAAATAGTGTACACCTTGTCAATTGTTATTTCTCCACTTATGCTCCTATCAAAACTTCAAGAACCAAATTGATCCATGCTATAGGTGTAATTATGTTCACATATCTTGTTACAATTGGCTAGTGGTGAGTAGTTATATTTATTAGGTGAAGTCGAGGGACTAGTGAGACTGATTTGCATAAATGAAACTTACCAACTTGCCTACTTCTTTAGGTTTTCCTAGTTAATAGTATGTAATTTCCATGGCCCAACCAACTTACAGTACTCATTCCCAATTTAAGTTTCCCAATAATGGAGTTGCATTCTAGTATAGTGATCAATCCCAATATGAATGAAATATTAAGTGTTGTACCAAGAGGGAATTTAAAATATCCATCATGAAAGTGTTAGTGTGAAATGCATTGGTCATCCAAGATATGGGTGCAAGATGCTTGACCTAACCCGTCAAATGAAACAATATTGGAAGGAAAATGGTGCCATAATTTAGAAGTAAAGAAATGTGTTCCATGAAATGAAACAATATTGGAAGGAAAATGGTGTCATCATTTAGAAGTAAAGAAATGTGTCATTTTTTGTTTTTCTTATTTTTTTATGTGGTTCATAGAGTCCGAGTATGGTTGACTGCTATGTCCACGAAATATTTGTATTGTACCAAGAAGATCCATGGAATAAACAAAAGTCAAGAAGATCCATGGAATAAACAAAAGTGGTTTAACGACAAAAACTCCACCAATTAAGATAACCTTCAATCATAAAAATAAAGAAAAAAATTACTATAAAAAAAACATTTAAAATATATTACTCAACATCATTACTATAAACATATCAACTATGAATAAGAATGAGAAAAAATACAACATAACCAATAAAAAATTTCATATTAAAAAACCTATCATTTCCAAGTTTTTTAATAAACCAAATAAAAAAAATGAATATATTTGTTAACAATGGGAAATACCTAATATTAATAGCCTAAGTTTTCAAAATTACTTCCAACAATGCAATAGTTCTTAT